>VDFB02190595.1:0-68990 GCA_007258455.2 Sequoia sempervirens
TATTAAATTCTGATTTTACTATGATTTACAACCGTTAAGACTCCTAAAATCAGAATATTGAACTTGATCACAAAATTCCTACAACAATGGAGGTAGCGAGCTAGTAAGAGCAAGTGACCCATTCCTAAGGAGCAACAATTCGGAATCATCATTACTAATGTCAATACGGATTTATCCTTTTAGTTAAAGATGCAATGTGTCACTTCTTATGATGAGCTTATCCCTAAGGCCCTCAACATTGAGAGAGCCCTAATAAAAAATAACAGAAGCATTGGTAAGAGCATGATTAGGGTACAAAACCTAGGCCTCCGTAGAAATATAAACAATAACTATAACATATTAGTGAGGTTGCAATACCAAAAAGATTGAGACATTGTAGGTAATAACAAAATCTTGCAATCTAAAGATTGTAGCCAATAACAAGCACACTATGTAGCTTAGTGATATTTGTAAATGCAATCTATGGTAAGAAGAATGACAGTCACTTGAGATGTGACAGTCAAAAATAGGCTGAGTGGTGAAAAGATAATAAAGCTCAAACCTTACATAGTAAAGTGGAGATTTTAACAATGAGTTTCCTTACTCCCTTGTTGACCTTAAGGGTTTTTCAAATGCTTTTGGTAGTGTTAGACAAAGAAATTGCAATCAGGGAATGACTGTCCAAATGAAGTAACAATGGTAATCATAGGTTCAATGTTTTCTTCTTAACCATTAATATTGTATAGTAAGGAGGTAGTGGATTTCATGTTTGAGCAGTGTTTTGAGACTCTCCAAAGATGGGAGAATAGTGAATAATACCATGTGGACTATGAAGTAGTGTCAATAAGGTTGAAGGATCTTAAGAACTACAATACCATGAAACAATGAGTCCCTTGTAGTAAGTAGGAGTCTATAGGGCATAGTTTGATTTTATAGAAGGATGCTCATGAAAGGAATCTTCAAGTGATAGTGAGTGAGTTGTTTGAGATTGCAGCTGAGGGTGCAATACCCAGTCTTAAAGGAAGTTAGCAAAGCAGTAAATGTGCAAGAAAATCGAATCGTACACAACAAACAATTCACAATGTTATCTTCCATAATGCCTTGAGTTTGAAGACAAAAATCTCATTGTATCTTCATGATGAAAGTGGTGACCTTAATGGTCAATCACTGGCAACCATGATTTTAAAACATGCTATTGTTCTTATGGAGGCAACATTTTAAGCAAGGAAGTGAGTGGTGGTTTGGAACAATGGCAGGTATGAAGGAATTGCTTTATATGCATACTATGCAGTCTAGCTTAAGACAACGTTCTTAGAAGAGATTGAAGGTGGATTATGGAACTCAAGGGTTACCATGAAAAGGATTAAAGCAAAGACAGATCTATTTAAAAGCCACGGTCATGAAGATATTAAAGATGCCACATGCAAAAACCTAGTAGCTAGAGTAATGAATATAGTGCCAAAGAGGATAGTGTGTGGGGCAGATTTAGGAGATCTCCACATTATCTAATTATAGGGAAATACATCATTTATTTATTTTTTTAATTAAAAGAAATCATTCTAAACCCTATATAGGATACATTGATACTTCAAAAGCCTCTGAAGGAATTTGAGATTATGCAAATATATGTCAAGTAACATTCATAAGGTTTAGAAAATCTTGATCACTCTCTAGAATAGCCCATTAAACATGGGTTGTGCTTGAATGCACTACATAATTGATATAACACAACCACTCTGCATATCAACCAGAGTTATAGGCTCTTTATTGCAGCAAGAGGTAATCACTCTTCGATCATGCTATAATTACATCCTAACCTGTTAAACTTGAGACAACCTGAATGCACCCAATGATGATTGACACCTACATTATACAACCTGAATTAACTACATTATATGAGTGCCTCCATTCCTATCACAACATAGCCACATTAAACTTGGGTCACACATGAATGCATCATGTATTTGTTATAGCACACCACATGATGACAATACAGTTATAGATCACATAATTACAGTCACAAGAATCTGTTCCTCCATTTGTGATCTTATGGTGATTCCACACAACAAAATCTGATATGAAATTCTCAAAACCCTTAACCTCTAAAAATGAAATCTGATGAGATGTTGCTTTAAAATATGATTTTCAAACTTGGAACTACAAATCTGACTTCACAACTAAATTCTGCAAAAAGACAATGACTACCCTCAACCTGGCAATATCTTCTTGATTTTTTTTTATTTTTCCCAAGAAAATCGTCCTTAGTTCTCCACAAACTATCTCAAGTAGAGCAAAACACTGTCGCAATAAATCAGGTGTGAACTCACTTTTCTTTATGTCGGCCACAATTTGATTTTTTTTATTTTACATGTTTGTCAAAAATTCGACGAAAATAATAGCCGACATTTTGACGAACCCCAGGGATAAACTTTCAAAAAATTGAAAATTACACATCAAATTTTACAAGCACCCAACGAACATTGAATTTTACATATTTCGTCAAATAGTTTCGTCATATTTTGCAATCAAATGTATTAGTGTGAAGTGTCAAAGAAATTTCCTTGTGTGTGAGGACAAGCATCGACGAAAGGGTCTCATGGCTAAGCAGGCCACCCTACAAAGGAAGGAAGAGGAAGTGACCGCCCCTCCATCAGGGCCTCCTGCCACATCCTCCTCTCTCCTTCCCTTTGCTTCTACCCAGTCTAGTTCCATCTTGATTAAGGTTCCTACCGTGAGTATACCTGAACCTAAAAAGGTGCATTTTTCCATCACTCCTTTAGCAGAGACACCTTTGTTGATGTCCCTTCCAGATGTCTTGCCTTTCCCAAAACCCATAGATATGACAAACACCTCGGTGGTGTTTGCTATGGTCTTCTCCTCCTCTTCCCCTGCACCTATCACCTTGTCTATGGGGAGTTCACATCCCCCAACAAAGAAGAAGGTGGAGGGTGGTCCTTCTAGCAATGGAGGACGTAAGAGGAGCCCACCTTCTTTGAAAGGTGGTCCCACACTAAATTTTTCTATCCTAGTGATAGATTTAGTCCTAGCTTCCCCTCAGTTCATCACTGCTCTTGAATCATTCGACAAGCCTAACAGTGAATCTAGGGCACAACCTTCCATGGCTATTGAATTTAAACATGGCACTCCTATTAAGTGCATGTTTAAATCTCTAGATGAAGTTTTGGCCCCTTCAGTGATCTTCGTGAAATCATTGACCTTAGCTCCACAAGAGCTTGGTGGAGAGGACCTTGCTAGGCCCTTTTCCTTATCCCTTATTGTGGGAGGGTCGAAAGCATCTCACCTTAACATTCCACCACTGAAAGCTCATCCTCCTTCCCCATACAATGATCTAGGGTGGGAAGTGGATGACCTCCTAGTTGATCAGTGTTAGGGGGAGGCCCCTTCTTTATCTTTAGATTAGGTGTGTGTGTGTGTTGTGATGTTTTCCCCTGTGATCGTGCTATGTGTTCCTAGATGATCCTTGTCACCCTTGTTGTTGCTTGGATATAGGAGTTGTTTTTGTGTTGTAAACCTTCTTCTATTTATATCATCATTCTTCCATATTTATGTTGTAAACCTTTCTTTAAGAAATCAAATTATCAACTTGAAACCCTAATAGAACATTTTTCCTTCATCATGGGTTCATAAAGAAAGAACTTGAATACCTTCCCTTCGAGGTGACAAAAACTTTGATCTTCCCCTCTGGGTGATCCCACAAAGTTGGTTTAAGATTTCTGGGAGATTCTGATTTTTGCTGAAATCACATATTTTTAGAAAATATAATACCTTAAGCCTTAAAATGTTCCATTTAAAGCATTCTAATTGAAGAGGTTTTGATCAAACTACCTTAGATCAAACCCCCTTGGATAGAACCATATTAGTTTCAAACCATACTTATAACGAAGTCTCCTTGACAACTATCAAAATGTTGATAAAAAACCATTTTTGATTTATCTTTTGGGGGATCAAATGAATTCTCTACTCATGAGTTCTCTTCATTCAGAGAGCCTCACGAGGTGAACTTCCCTATACCACCTTAATGGAACAACACAAAATTTTAATGAATTTGAAAGAGTAGGTCACAAAGATTTTCTAAACAAACTCGCAAGCTCTTGGCCAAAAGGAAATCAATGCAGAAAATGGATGACTAAGTGATACAGTGGCATCTCAGAAGTGTGCTAGCATCTTGTATGGACTAGCATTCAGATTATTGAGAATTGATAGAATCTAGGAAAATGAAAAAATGGGATAAAGTGATAGAAATGAGATAAAGTAGAGAGTAAATGATAAGGAAAAGGAGAAGAAAGGAAAGAAATACTTATGACTGTGAATAATGAAGCTTCTAGCTTGTGAGTATCTTCAATACCTGGACACGAGAGAGAAAAATTGTTGGGGCTACATAGGGGCCTACCTCAGTTAGACCCTCGTTTTGGTGTTCCCACCTCAATGGATAGCCAAATAAATAGAGAGATAAGTAGAAATGAAGTAAAGAGCACTTAAAGCACTACAAAATAGTGCTATGCTACTCAACCAAGTAATAGAGGAGAGGAGTGAAAGCTTACCACCTCCACCAAGAGAACTCAAGGCTAATGGGGGAGAAAATGAGAGGAACTCAAGCCTCTATTGCAATTGTGTTTTGTTCCACACTTCCTCTACTGAACTGGTGGAGTGTTGAGGTTACTACTATGAAGTATAAAGTGTTTGGAGATTGAAGAGATAAAGCTTGTGGATGAAGTCCAGAAGTGGTGAAGAGATGAAATGCTTGTTCAAGGAGTGAATATGAAGAAGAGATGAAGAGAAAATTCCATATTTAGGTTGGTCAGCTGAAAGGGGCATTACAACTTGACTCCCAATGAGAAGTGTAATGACTCTGTAGGCTCAGATGCAGGAATTTGTTAGGGATGTAAACACGCTGCAAGGAAATATGTGTGTCATGTGGGTTTCCCCGACAGAAACCCCTCCACCGAAATGAAAAATAGGTGCCAAGTGTGATGCAAGTAGTTGGATTAGGTGGAATTAAGCCTTTGAACTTGGTTTTCTAAGGTGGATAAAGGAAAAAATAGGATTTTCACATCGGGTGCAAATTCGCTCTTATACATTTTCCCCCACTTTAGCGAGCACAAACACTGATGAGTGCTCAGTAAAGCAGATCAAGAAGAGTATAAGGTTAGAAATGTATACTTGAACCATTGAGGAAGTATACTGTGATCTAGCGAATCTAAGAGTGGAGGGTCAAAAGAGGACTTCATAGTTCTATAGAACTATGAAGCTAAAGAAAGAGAATATACTCAGGATTAAGAAGATGAAAATCTTTGATCTAGTATATACAAGAGAGAAGAGAGAGATGAAGAAATTGTGTGGTGAAAGAGAAACACACTCAAGAGTAGAACCCACACCACAAAAGAGGTGATAAAAGCAAACCCCGCTCGAGGAGGAGAATCTGTATCACCAAAAATCATGTGGTGAAAGAAAAACCCACACCACAAAAGAGGTGATAAAAGCTAACCCCACTCGAGGAGGAGAATCTGTATCACCAAAAAGCATGTGGTGAAAGAAAAACCTGCTCAAGAGTAGAACTGGCACCACAAAAGAAGTGATAAAAGAAAACCCTACTCGAGGAGGAGAACCTGTATCACCAAAAAGTGTATGGTGAAAGCAAAAAATGCTCAGGAGTAGAACCCACACCACAAAAGAGGTGATAAAGGAAAACCCCGCTCAAGGAGGAGAACCTATATCACCAAATAAGGATGTAAAGGAGCTCTATAGATTCTCGGTCCTACAAAGCAAGTAAGCAGATAGTCACACATAACATCATCAAGTTGAAAGTATTTCAAAGGGGTCCCTCGAAAACCTTTCAAACAGGAAGAAGGGTCGACTCAAGGGACACGCTGTTTGAAAAGTGAAGTCTAGCCAGGCTGCCCCCAAGATAGACACAAAGATATGAAACAGGTCTAGTCAAGTTGTCCCCAAGCTAGATTCCAATGAATTCATTTGAGAGGAAATTTTTTCAAAGAGGTCCTCAGGAACTCTTCAAAAGTAAGAGGGTTCCACTCAAGGGATGCTTCAATTGAAAGATAGCAAATAGAGGGGCCCTTAGGAAGGTCACACATCCCCAAAATGAGTTATCACTGCCCCCACCATAGAAGGGAGGAGAACCATGCAGGATACTTCGAGCATGTAGAATAGAGGTAAACCTCGATATAACTTGTTATGCAAAGTAAAGGAAGGTTCATCAATCAAATAGAATTTTGATGAAACCTAAATCAAGAAGTTGTTGAATTTTGTCCTTCAAGGATTTACATTCACTAGTGGAATGGCCAAGCACTTGATGGTATCCAAAGAAAGAATTTTTTTCTTCATCATGTTTATGAATTTTATTATGTGTAGGAGGAGGAAGAGTGATTAAGGAGGCTTTTAGAAGCTGCAACAACATACACTCTTGCTTAGATAAAGGATGAGTAGCACGAAGCAACCCTTTCTCTCGTGGAGAAAATTTTGACTGCTCATAAGAGGAAGATATGAAGGTAGAAGAAAAAGAAGGGGGATCTCCATAGAGAGAGTTATTTCAGAAAAGGGAATCATGCTCCTCTATGAGATTTCCATCATCCTTCCTAATAGGATTACCAACATTAACCTCCTTAATAGAAGTGTGATCATATTCCTTAGAAGGGGGATCAACACTAATAATATTATAATTCACATCTACATTATCACGATGCAGATGAATGAACTTATTTGATAGTGAGTGTGGATGATGATACTGGAAGGTCTAAATGGATCAGGTCAACTTTATATTCCTAAATGAAGGAATCTATAAAGTCTAGCGAACCCCAATCATCACCAAGACATGTGTTTTCTTGAGAAGAGGTAGGAGAAAACCTGAGATTTCCTGCTTTAGAAGGATCTTCCTTAGGGACATTTATCTCAAGAGTATCCTTTTTAGTAGGTACTACAGGAGTAAACATTGAAACACTAGAAGATATTGAAGGAATAAGAGTAGGCACAATTGAGGCCTGACCAGCAGATGCCATCTCACATAAGTATATTGCATCAAGGTCAGCCTTAATGGTGACTACTTTATTGTTAGAAATGAACTTAATAGATTTGTGCAACGTAGACGACATTGCACCCATAGTGTGAATCCACAGTCTACCAAGAAGAAGGTTGTATGGTAACTTTTGTGACATGACATATACAAGGATAGGTATAGTAATAGGTCCCAACCTCAAAGGCAAGATTATCATGCTTAGATCTTGTCACACAACATTATCGAACCCACAAATAAAATAGGAAAAGTGTTAAGAGAGGATGAGTCAATATTAATCTTAGGTAATAGATAAATGCTACATACATTGAACGTCGAACTAGTGTCAATGAGAGTACATCTAAAGCCAATTTTATTAATGTTGACTATGATCATTAGAGGGTCCCCTTGCTTCTGTACTTTTGGAGGTGGGAGCTCTTGCGGATAGAATGTAATATTCGATGAATTCACATGAATATATTCCATTAATGCATTAGCATCTGTTGGCCTAGCGGAAGAAGGTAAGAGGATCTTTTGCAAGGCTTCTTGAAGCATACCTTGATAAATAGAGCAGACTGAAGAAAGTCCCATAGTGAGATCTTATCTAGAGGAACTCAAGGTTGCTCGATAACATCATAATCACTAAGTTCTTTAGTTGTAGGTTTAGGTTCTTGAAGAAGGCTTGGATGATTATTCATACTATTCTCTTAAGTATGGGCTACTGCTCTATGAGAGGGAGCCTTAGAAAGATCGAGTTACTATCAAATGGAACACCATTAATAGAACAAACCCTTTCAGGAGGACTAGCTATAGTCACATAAATGACCGATCTCTTAGACCTTTGAGAGGCAGCAGAGACAGATTGCATTTACATAATCATCACAACTAGTAGAATAATTATTTGAATACATATTCTCAACATCAATCCAAATGGGATAAAATGTGGAATAATTATTTCATGGAACATTCTCAACATCAATCCATGAAGAATCAGATGTGGAAGGAGGTTCGACATTTTCTAATGCATTAACTCTAGAAGAGAGTGCATTAGAACAAAGAGTAGATTCATCATTCACAAGTGCATCATCTCTAGAAGAGAGTGCATTGAAATGATGAGTAGACTCATCATTCACAAATGCAACATATTTAGAAGAGAGTGCAATGGAATGATAGATAGGTTCATCATTCATGAATGCATCCTCTCTAGAAGAGTGTGCATTGGAATGAATAGAAGGTAGACTAGTGTCAAGAAAGGTATCAATGATTTCATCTTCTTGTGACAAAATATCCTCCAAAGTTAGAGGAAATTTGTGAGAAGGATCAAAGATACCAAGTGACATGGGAAAATCCAAGTCACCATCACATGCACTAAATGGAATATCATTGACATTTTGAACAAAATTTGATATAGAACTAATAAAATAAGATACTAAATCCATTACAATTTTTTTGGTATTTTGTATGTTTTAGTAAATTGCATTTTTGGAGGTCTCCGAAGTGGAATTTAAGGTAAAAACTTGTGTTGGTACCTGAAATTTGATTGCCAATGGTACGAACTATTTTGAATTTTGAGGATTGAGTCAAAAGTTATGACCCCACCAATTAGGGGTAAATAAATTCCTAGTTTTTGAAGAACACTGTTCTTCACATCGAGTTCACCAAAATGTAATATAGGGTGATTCGCTACTCACGAGTTCTCTTCATTCGAAAAGCCTCATGGGGTGAACTTCCCTATACCACCTCAATGGAACAATGCAAAATTTTAATGAATCCAGAAGAGTAGGTCAGAGATATTTTCTGGACAAACTAACAAGCTCTCGGCCAAAGGACATCAATACTGAAAATGGATGATAGCACAACGCGTTGGCATCTCAAAAGTGTGCTAGCATCTCGTACAGACCAGAGAATGAGTTTATCATAGAAAATTCCTAAGCAACAACTAGCGGTCAGATTACTGAGAACTAATAGAATGTAGGAAATTGACAAAATGCGATAAAGTGATAGACCACCTCGTGACTATCTTCAATACATGCACAAAAGAGAGAGAGAGAGAGAGAGAGAGAGAGAGAGAGAGAAATTGTTGGGGGTGTATAGGGATCTGCCTTAGTTAGACCCCCATTTTGGTGTTCCCACCTCCACGGACAACCAAATAGATAGAGAGAAAAGTAGAAATGAAGTAAAGAGCACTTAAAGCACTACAAAATAGTGTTATGCTACTCAACCAAGTAAGAGGAGAGGAGTGAAAGCTTACCACCTCCACCAAGAGCACTCAAGGCTAATGGGGGGGGGAAATGAGAGGAACTCAAGCCTCTGCTACAATGGTGTTTTGTTCCACACTTTCTCTACTAAAGTGGTGGAGTGTTGATGTTGCTACTATGAAGTGTAAAGTGTTTGGAGATTGAAGAGATGAAGCTTGTGGATGAAGTCCAAAAGTGGTGAAGAGATGAAATGCTTGTTCAAGGAGTGAATATGAAGAAGAGATGAAGAGAAACAACCATATTCAGTTTGGTTGGCCGAAAGAGGCGTTACAACTTGACTCCCAATGAGAAGTGTAATGCCTCTATAGGCTCTAGATGTGAGAATCTGCCAGGGATGTAAGCACACTATGTAGACGTCTATGCATTGCGCGGGCATCCCTAATAGAAACACCTCCATTGACACTCAAAATAGGTGTCAAGTGTGATGCAAGCAGCGGGCTTAGGTGGAATTAAGCCTTTGAACTTGGTTTTCTAAGGTGGGTAAAGGAAAAAAGGGGATTTGCACATAGGGTGTAAATTCATTCTTATACAGTAAGTATGTAGTGTTGAATGTTGTGGTTGTGTTGTTGATATGTGGTTCTCATTGATGTCAACACTATTAGCATTGATTGTATTGAAGGTTGTATATGTAAAGGATATTGAGAAAATTGTAAAAGAAAGAGTTACAGGTTCACAGTAGAATAGTGAAGGTCATGAAGATTTCATACTAAGTACATTGGTGTTCATTAATTGTGAATTAAAGGATTTATTTTTTAGTGTATCTATTCTATCCACTAGAAGTTTTAGAGTTCCACATGAAGATTTGATCGTGTTATGAATAGTTTTGTTCTAATAGTGTTTATGTGATTTCAATTAGTATTTCTGATGGAAGATGAAGTAATTATGCTAATCTCAGTTGCTATGGATGTTTCTAGATCATGCTCTATCTTTGTTGCATGTCCACATTGATCGGTGTGTTCATGGGTAGTGATTTTTCTTTTGCATGTTCGATTTTTTGTGTTCTTGGCCGACATGGTGGTGGTAACGTGTTGTGGATCCTTAGAGGTCTTCATTATGTTATAGCTGATGGTGGTTGATACGCATTGCAAATTTGTCTACAAATTTTGGCCGACTTTGTGAATATGTTTTATATAATTCTAGCTGATGAAGTTGTTGATGTAATTCATGTTGCGGATATATAAGAATAATTGTTTGTTCAAATTCAAGTGTGTGTGTACAAGTGGATGCTCGATTTGATTCTGTGTATGTATGTGAAAATTTCATTTGAAGGCAAAGTAGAATGTGATGAAGTGAGCAGAAGAGTGAAGAATTTTGCTTAACTGAAACTATAATCAAGCTTTTCAAGAAGCTACTTTCTCAACTCAAAATATGGATTCATTGTAAGATAATGTGTCCTCTATTGTATTTGAGTAGTGAGCTCTAGGCAGTGTGCCTAAATGCATGTGAATTCCCATTATTTTTCTTATACTTTTAATAGGGTATAATATTGACTGATCTCCACAATGTTTTTTCCCCCAACAATGTTTCCACGTAAAAATATTTGTGTTCTCTATGTTTCTGATGTACTAAAATTGTTTATGGTTTATTGTTCATTCATTAGATCTACGATTAAGTTAAGTTAAGGTTTAAAAATTTTGAATATTCTTTGACAACTAATTCACACCCCTCTCAGTTGTTTGTCCTTGTTTTTCCAACAATTGGTATCAGAGAAAGTTCCTTTGAAGAAGTTTAAAAGCTTGAGGTGATCCTAGATGGCATCATACAAGAAGGATAGTCTTAGATTCAATGGAACAAACTGCTCTCTGTGGAAAGTTGGAATGGAATGTCATTTGAGGTGTTTAGGTGAATCCTTCTAGAAGATTACAAATAATACATATATTATTCACTAGAATGGTCCTTCCACTCCTTATGAGATTAAAGAAGTTGAGAATAACATCAAGGCTATGGAAGCATTGTTGAGTGTTCTGACGAATTCAAAAATGACAAATGTGATAGGTCTAAAGATAGCTCATGAGATGTGGACGAAGCTGGAGACTTTTTATGAAGGAGATGTACATGTGAAGGTCGCTAAGCTAAAAAGTTTGAAAGGAAAGTGTGAAAATTTGAAGATGGGTGAAGATGAAAATATTTCTTCTTTTATGTAAAGAGTAAATGAGATTGTGATGGGTATTAGATGTGTCGGTGGTGTTCTAGATGAACAATAAATTGTAGCTAAAGTGCTCAGATCATTGGGCCTCCCTCTTACAAATAAAAGGCTCATGTTATTCAAGAGTTTAGATCAATAACAAATGTGACAAGAGATATGTTGATTGGTAAACTTCTTGCTTTCGAGTTGAGTGAATTTGGTGATTCTGCCCCTAATACTGAATTTGCATTCAAGACTTTTGTATCCAAAAGAGATAAAAAAAAGATATGATCCAGAAGAGAGTTCTAGAAAGATATTCAAGTATGAGGAAGAGATGAAACAACTTGAAGATGAAGAAAGAGAGGTAGAAGAGCTGGAAGCACTAATTGTGAAGAAAAAGGGCAGAGGACGAGGTAAGTATAAAGGAAAGTTTCCTACTAAATGTTTCTCTTGTAGTAAAATAGGTCATTTTTCTTCAAGGTGTCCTGAAAGAGTTCCTAGGTCTAAGCCTTACAAACATAGATTTCAAAAGAATTCTATTTTGCTAAAGGTGTGACTGATGAAGAATCTAATAAAGAAAATGGAAATGAAGATGATTGGGTTTTCATTGCTATCAAGGAAAATAGTCTGGTGGCTACCGTGGACATCAAATCTGCAAATGGTCAGAAATCTTAACATAATAATATCATATTTTAGTCATTTCAAACACATTAAATTCAATATCCCTATGAAATACTTAACCATGTTAGAATATACAAAACTAAATAGAACAAGAATAGCTGATTGCAAGCATACACAAACATGATCAAAACTTTACTCCGTATTGGATTGGTGCTATTGTTGAAAATAGCCCTTTCCCAATCCTTGATAAATAAGCTTAGATGATGATGATAAGATGGACAAGATTAGCTCTCCATTGAAGAGAGTAACCTTGTATGAGATTGTGGAGTGGATGAACAAAATCAGTTCTCAAACCAAGAGAGTGACTTTGCATAAAAGTTGTGGATGGATGAATGAGGATTAAGGCCTTCTTTTATAGATTTTCTTGATGAGAGATTGGCCAAATGGGTGAATGTGGGATTAAAGATCCACCAATGAGAAGAGGCCACTTGTCAAGTGGTGATAGACCAGTGGATGTACAAGATTTGGGAAGTGTGCCCATGAGAGGGAGAATTTGAATTCAAATTTGGCAATAAATTTAGAGAGGGGGACAAGAAAAAGAGCAATAAATGCAATGTTGGAGGGACAAATCAACTTGTCCTAATTTTCAAATTTGAGGTCCATGTTCAGTGAAAATGAGGCTTTTAATAAATCAATAAATTTATTTATTTGTGCAAGTGGCTAAATCTAGAGAATGCAAGTGGGTGGGTTAGGTTAGGCTAATTAGGATTAGGTTAGCTTAATGATGATTAGGTGAGTTTGACTTTTAGGAATTGGATATTTGATTTATTTAAATCAGAAAATGATGTAATATGATTTGGGATTTGATTAAATGGCCATTTGATTTATTAAAAGGTTGATGATAATGTTTATTTGATTTTAAATAAATGACCTTAGGAGATGAGATTACCTAATGAATGGATGGAAGTGAACCTAATTAATTGATGAATGGACCTAATGTGAAATCTAGTTTAGTTAATGAATGAACCTGATTGAATGAACAATGTTAATTTTGCATGTCTACATTTTTCCCCTCTTTGAAGCAATGTACTTGTTGTGTTGGTTCAAAGAATAAACTTTCGATCAAAATAAAAAAAAAATTGATTTTTCGGATGCCGCAAAAAAAGTACACATTGCCCCTCGAGAGATCGAGCAAAAGATTTGATTTGAGGGTCGATCTTGCGATAAAGAGGTTCAAAATGGATGGTTATGGATGCTGATGCAAATGAGATGATTTCAAGATGTTTAGAATAACAAATCTATATTATCCTAAACAACTTAAATGATGATATGATATGAGATGGATGAGATTGATGATGTGATATGCTATGATTATGCAAATGTATGATTTATGCAGATGCTTAGACTAACAAATCTATATTATGATGATGATATGAATGCACGATGGATGCATGATGGGTGAATCATGGATATAATGGTGATGATGATTAACTATTCATGTTGTGATGTTAGTGCAGAAAATGAAGAAATTAGATGATGACAAGAGGATCAACAAGCCAACATTATGAGAGATGATGATGAGAAATGATGATGATAGATGGATGATTTTCTTTATCAAGGATTGGGATTTTAAAAGAGTCACCAACTTTATGTTTGATAACACACATAAGTATGATGCATCAAGGTATAAAGGACCAGGATGGCGTTGTACTTAGTGTGATGGACTTTGACTTGACAAATAGATAGGAGCATTCCTGTTCACACCTAACATATGGAAACCTTGCTAGGATGCACTTTAGAAGTTTCAAACATCTTGGACCAAAACATGGAAAGGTATAACCAATCAATACAATAGTCAACAAGCTGTCCAAAAAATCCTCTATACATATCTAACAAAGCAAGTATTCGCCAAGTTATTTTACAAGAACGTCCAACAAGCACAACAAACAAAATAATAATGATCGTTGCCCCATTCCTACCTCTCGAAATCCTTCGTTCAGATATCATTGAGAGGTCCTTGGACTAAGCGCAATAAGATAAGTCAAAAGAAAAAGATAAAGCACACAAACAAGTTGATGTTCTTCAATACCGCTAACCAAAAGGGAATGTGTTTTTAAGGATAAGAACTTAAACTTATTGCCAAAAGATAATGCCCATTGTAGGAAGGATACATCCTAGGACATGTTAGTGGATGGCGGCACGTCATTTCGTTTATCCAAAGTGTTCTTTCTGATAAATAATGCCCCTAGTAGGAAGGATTCATCATAGGACATGATGTTATCAGATGATTAATATGGGACTGTTTGGATGATGGACTATCGACACAAAGACTTGACCAACTTGTTTATACTGACTGAGACTTGAGACTTGACTCTTTTGAGTTTTTACTTTTTAAGTTGCTAGACTTGTTTCTAATTGTTTCACCAAAGGTTGAGGATGACGATCAGTTTATTATGAGTGGTGCTTATTGCGGGTGCAAGCGAGATGAGGCGGATGGATTTTTTCAAATATTTGGATGTTTTTGATGTTTTGCAATGTTTTGAGGCTTTTTTGGTATTTTTGAGGTTTTACAAATGTTTTGATTTTCAGTTTTCCAATGTTTTTGGAATTTTCTGAGATTTTGACCAAGATACTAACCTAAAGACCTATCCTAGGGGCCTCGGGGGATGATCAACAAATTAGCCTTTCCTACGTTATACACATAGAGACCACGTAGTTCGACTGATGACTTGACCAATTTACAGATGAAGATATACATGATGAATTATCAGTTTATTATGACAGACTCCTATAAGATTGACCTAAATGTCTTGGGGGATGATCAAAGATCAACCTTGCCTATGTTCAAGCTCATAGACAACGTAGTTCGATAGGATGACCTTGTTTTTGGCTTTTTGAATGACTTTTTGACCTATTTTTTGGATTTTGATATGTTTTGAATGGTTTTGGATTTTTCTGATTTTCTAATGTTTTTGGATTTTCTGATGTTTTTGGATTTTCTGATTTTCTGATATTTTGATGTTTTTGGATTTTCTGATTTTGAGGACTTTAAGACCATACATGAATCCGATCCAATGAGAATGTGCCCCTAGTGGGATGCAATAGATTGCTTCAATAAAGGCAAGACAAACTAACCTTGAGGATGGGCAGAGTAGTACTAAGGAGGGATCATGATACGAACACAAGACCAAGCTATGGTGCAGATAGGAATGGATGAGTGATGGATGGAGACTTGAATGCGATGGATGATGGAAGCAAAATTGATGGATGATGTCGAACAATCCATAAAGATCCTAATGGATGGAAAGTGCTTATTTACACAAGGCGCCTATTTTCCAGGTTTTCACCGAGGTACTTTCCCAAAGTGCCACCAAAGTGGTTTTCACTAGAGGATGATTTTTTTGATCCTTCTGATTTTTTTGGATTTTTTGCTTTTTTGATTTTTTTGTTATCACCAAGATGCTTGTTTGCTAGGTTTTCACCAAATTAACCATTTTTTCAGGACTTTTTCTGATTTTTGGAATTTTGGTTTTATACCCTGAAAGAATTAGGCATAAAACTTTTTGAGATGGTAGCTATTCATGGGATCCTACAAAGGTTCCCCTTCGAATGTTGATAACTGATATGCCCCTGATTTATAACTTGATGTTATGACAAACGGTCCTAACCAATTAGGTTCGAACTTGCCTTTGCTGCTAGGGTTTAGGACATTCTTTTGATTTTCTTTTAAGACTAGTTCTCCGACTTGGAAATTTTTGGTTCTGATTTTCTTGTTGTAGCTCCATTTGAGTCTATTTTGATAGACTTGCAAGTGATTTAAAGCATCTATTTGTCTCTCATCTAGTAGCTCCAACTCGTTTAATCTTGATACTCGATAGTCCTCATCAGTGATGAGATTTTGCAATGATATTCTTAGGGATGGGAGCTTGATCTCAATGGGGAGGACAGCTTCTGATCCATAGACCAAGGAGAAGGGGGTGGCGCCAGTGGGTGTGAATATGCTTTTTCAATAAGCCCAGAGGGATTAAGTTGCAGATGCCAGTCACGACCTGCTTCATTGAATGTTTTCTTAAGGATTTTGAGGATGGTTTTGTTCGTGGCTTCTGCTTGGCCATTGCCTTGGGGATAGTACGGGGTGGAGAAGCAATGCTCGATTTTGAATTTCTCACACAAGTCATGAACCTCTTGGTTCTTGAATGGTGTCCCATTATCTGAGATAATGGCTTGTGGAACACCGTCACGACATATGAGATAGTTTAGGATGAATTTTGAGATTTGCTTCCCAGTGATATACATCATGGGTATGGCTTCCACCCACTTTGTGAAGTACTCAGTTGCAGTTATGATGAATTTATGGCCATTGGATGAGGTGGGTGTGATTTTCCCAATGAGATCGAGTCCCCACTGTGAAAAGGGCCATGGTGTGACAAACGGGTGAAGCTCTTGAGCTGGAGCATGGATGAGGCCCCCATGCTACTGACATTATAAACACTTTTTAGCATGATCATGTGCTTCTCTTTCCATTATAGGCCAATAATACCCCATCCTCAATAGTTTCTTGGCTATGGTTATTCTGCTCGAGTGTGAGCCACATATACCATTATGAACCTCGGTTAGTGCAGTTAATGCTTCCTCAATATTTAGACAGTGCAACAAGGTACCTTCTATGCTTCTATGGTATAAGGTATCACCTAGGATGACAAATCTAGATGCCTTTTTGATAAAGGTTCATTTTAGGCTCGATGGTAGGTTAGCGGGTATGACTCCTATGTGAAGATATGTATAGATGTTGTGATACTAAGGATCGCCAGGACCAATGATTTGACACACATATTTCGATTCTGGTACCTCAAATGTGGGAACAAGAAGCTACTTGATCAGAAATTTGTATTTTGGCACGTTGTGAGGGATGTCTACTAGAGACCCAATTGTAGCCATGGTGTTAGTGGCTCTGTTGTTGGTTCTTGGAATCTGCTCAAATGTTATGTCGGTGAAGGATTCCTTTAGAGTCTCCACCAATTTCTTGTATGGGGTTAGCTTGTCATCCTTTGTCTGATATTCATTATTGACCTAATTTATGATCAACTGAGAGTCTCCATACACCTTGAGAGCTATAATATTCCATTGCACTGCTATCCTGAGACCTATAGTCAAAGCCTCGTATTTAGCTATGTTGTTGGTGCAAGGAAATGCCAATTTGTATGACTTCAGTATGCAATCCCCTTGTGGGGTGATGAAGAAGACACCAGCTCCTAATCCATGTTGCGTGTATGAACCATCAAAGTATAGTTTCTAGTGGTGTGCTACGTTGAGGTTAAAGATGGATTCGTTTAGAAATTCTAATACAAGAGAATTCTCTGCATAAATAGGTGTCTTTGCCAGTTGATCTACAATAAATTGACCTTTAATGGATTTTTGCTCAAAATACTCAATGTCATATTCTGATAATATCATTACCCATTTAGCCATTCCGCCCGTGAGCATTTCCTTTGATAGGAGATACTTGAGGGGATCAATTTTTGCGATGAGCTTTATCTTCTGTGCCAACATGTAATGTCTGAATTTTTGGGATGCAAACACTATAGTGAGGCAAGCTTTCTTGATGAATGAGAAATTAAGCTCGTGACCAACCATTGTCCTACCGATATAGTATATGGCCCTCTCTGTTCCGTTTTCATCATGCTAAGCTAGGAGAGCTCCAAGGGCTACTGTTGTTGCTGAAACATATAAGATTAATGGCTTCTTTGGGATAGGTGGCATTGAAACTGGTGGTGTCAGTAGATATTCCTTGATGTTGTTAAATGCCTCTTCACATTTTTTATCCCATCTGTATACCACCCCTTTGTGGAGTAGGTGAGAATATGGGTTCTGCTTGTTTTCCAATTGTGCTATGAACCGTCAGATGGATTGAAGTCGGCCCTGGAGACCTCTTAGTTGTTTTAATGTCTTTGGTGCTTCCATCTCAAGGATTGTATTTAATTTTTCTGGATCCACCTCGATACCCCTCATGGAGACTATGTATCCTAGTAGTTTACCTGATTATACACCAAAGACACACTTCTTGGGATTTAGTCTGACTTTGTATTCCTCTAGCCTGTCAAAGATAGCACCTAGGGTTGCTATATGATCTTGTCTTTTTCTTGACTTAGCTAGAATGTCATCGACATAGTCCTTGACTATTTTATGAATCATGTCATGGAATATTAGTGTCATGGCCCTTTGATAGGTTGCTCCTGCGTTCTTTAGGCTGAATGGCATCATGTTCCAATAGTAGGTCCCCCATGGACAAGTGAAGGCAGTCTTATGTTGATCTTCTTTTGCTATCATGATCTGGTTATATCCTGAAAATCCATCCATTAGTGATAGCATCTCATGCCCTACTGTCATGTCCACTATCATGTCAATGTTAGGAAGCAGGAAGTCATCTTTTGGACATGCCTTGTTCAAATCTATGAAATCTGTGCATATTCGAATGGCTCCATCAGGTTTCAAAATAGGTACCAGGTTTGATACCCATTCGGGATAATCTATGGGTCAGATGAATCCTATGTCTAACAAATTTTTGAGCTCCATTTTGACCAATAGGGTGATCTAAGGATGCATTTTCCAAAGCTTTTGTCTGATAGGCTTTGCGTCTAGATATACTGCCAAATGGTGGACTATGGTTTCTGGGTCAAGACTTGGCATATCAGCATAGCTCCATGCAAAGTTTATTTTTCTTTCCTTTAGGAATGCTACTAAGAGTTCTTGCTCTTCTGTTAATAGTGATTTCGCATAGAATGTGATATGCACGGTCTCCTCTATTCCTATGTTGACTGGATTGCACTTTTCGGCCAAGACTACTGATTTCTCTTCGTGAAGAGCTCTTAAGGGAAGATTGAATCCTTCATCCTCGGGAGCCTCAAAGAGGTTTTCACCATTGGATATGTCCTTTCTTTTTGCTATTTTCTTGTCATAGAGTGCCACAGTGTGGTTTTCACTCAAAGACCTGGATATGATTCTTAGTTTCTCACTTTTGTGACTAAGGGATTCAATCATTTCCCCATAATAGGCATGTGTGTCCAACTCCATTATAAACCCTGCCTTGTGATCTCCATCTAGAATATTATCCCTTAATCCCATGAATTTTGAGAGCGCTTCATTGTTTTTGAATGTATTAAGAACTATTGGTCCTCGTTGGTAATAGTCGATTAGTTGGGGGTAGACTAAACGAATCTCATGATTTTGACTATTTGGTTCAAAGGATATGGTACTAATCATACATAGGGTGGTATCTTTGAATAGCCTAGGTAGATTGGATAAGGTATCTTCGTCATCGCTACTAATATAGGGCTTAGTTATAAAATTATGTGTGTCCCTACCTGTGACTATTGGTGAGTGTACTTGTACTAGTACTGGCTGAGGAGAAACATTAGCAGCTCTAACTAGAGGACTTTGGCCACATATGGTTATTCTCAGAGTGGCACATCCAAGACCAAGATTTGTTATGGGTCGTGTCTTTGGCATGATAGGTATTATGAGCCCATTGTCATTTTGTCCCAGTCTTTGATTTTGGTCATAGCCCATTGCAAGCATCATGCGTAGGCCTTTGCTTCTTTCGTCCATTGGTAAATTAGCTGCCGGTCTTTCATCTTGATACAACATGTGAGATGGATCTACTTCAATGACCTCATGACCAAGGTCTCCCCATCTTGTGAATTTGGGATAATCCTCAAGATACTTTTGTGATGTGGAAGCTTGATTTTCTTGTGGGCGTCCTCATGATCTAGGAGATTGTGGTAACTCTCCTACCACAAAAGCATTGTTAGGGAGCCTGTAACTTCCACAACCATCCTCCTGGATGATGAGCTTGATGTTGGATATGGTGGGAATGGTGGGTGTCTCTGTCGCAGAAGTGGACACGAGAGTGGTGGGATCGATGTATTGTGTGGATGGTCCCTCATCATTTTTTGGCACTTGGGGAATTTTTTAATACTTGGCTTCAAGATGTGTACTGGCATTCTTTTGAGTTGGTCTACAACATTGTAGCTATATGGAACGGCTCTTGATGTAGGGACTCTATTTGGTTGGGATGATCCTGCAATGTTGACTTTGCTGCCTCTTGTGGTGACTCCACAATATTTGACATGGGTGGCCTTGATAGTGATGACCATGTAGTCTTCATTTAGTGAGGCAACGACAGATTCATAGACATGATTTACATTTCCTTTCCCTTTATCACCTCTATTTCCTTTGTTTCCATGATTCGGCATTGGATTCATGTAGATTTTAAGGTCCTGATTTCCTGTAGGTTGTTCCACATTTATGATTTTCTTGTCAATGAGATCTTGGATGATGTTTTTGAGTCTCATGCAATTGTTTGTGGTGTGACCTTTTATTTTGTGAAATTCGTAAAGTTGATTCTCATTGTACCAAGGGGGTTTGACATCGGGTTCTTGGTAATTTTTGAATGTAGGAGGCTGGATGAGTTTTTTGGCAATCAACTTTTTCATTATGTCCTCCAATGGTTCCCCCAAAAATGGTGTATTTACGTTTTGGATAAGGTTTGCATTGGGGTGGTCCTCTTTGGTCATTGAGGTTATTGATGGTGGGATTATTGGGTTGGCATGTTGTGTGATGAGTGTTTTGGCGTTGTGGTTGGATTTGTGGTGCGGGTGTATTTTGGCATGGACCACTAATGACCACCTTGGCATCGACAACACCATCATTATTGATGTTCTTGTTTCTCACCCATGTATGAGGTTTATCATTGTAATTAGATGATGGACGGTTGTTTTGCGGTTTGTGATATGACATTGATTTAGTGGGTTGGGTCATAAGGGCTCTTTTGATGCTAAGCACCTTGGAGATTAATTGCTCATATGTGGTGATTCCTTGAACCTTAAGATGAAATGACATGAATCTTTCAAGGTTGGCTATGATTGTGCAGACTTGTTGTTCTTCTGGCATGGTCCACTTGCTCCGATTGGCCTTGGATTGCCATCGTTGAAGGAATGAAGCAAAAGATTCATTCTTTCCTTGTCTTAGAGTGTATAATTCTTTGAGACTGACATCCATTGAGATGTTACATGCATGGTTCTTCATGAATTCATCTCTGATTTCTTGGAATGTTCTAATGCCTAAAGGTAAGTGGGAAAACCATTCTATAGCAAGACCTGCCAAGCTCCTAGGGAATAGCCACATCAGATAAGTATCGTCATATGTGACCTCCATACAATGAACCTGGAATTCCCTAATGTGATCTTCAGGGTTTCCCATCCCTTGATACTTGTCAAATTTGGGGATTTCAAATCCCTTAGGGAATCGTTTCATGTCTAGGCTCCTATAAAATGGATAGGGACACAAGTTGCTTTGTGTTTTGGTTGTCCGCTCTAATTGAAGGTTGAGCACTTGTTGCGAGAGCAACCTGAGTTGTGTCGTCACACATTCTAGGGATCAGGGGGTGGGATGAAAGTGATTTTGGGTGGTTGAATTGTTCGTTGGATGGATGGGTTGGTCGGTGTGTTGTTTGATGGTATCGATATGTTGTGGCGGGTGAAGTAGGCTTCTACTTGCTTTTGGATGAATAATTATTGTTGTTGATCTTGTTGTTGTTGTGCTAGGATTTGTGCTTGTTGTTGCAATTGTTGTTGTTCCAACAATGCTTTTTGTTGTGCTTGTTGTTGTTCCCACAACGCTTATTGTTGGGCTGCCAATTTTTCCACTTCTTGCTATTCTTGGTATTGCTTTAGTGCTTGTTGATATGCCTGCACTTGTGCTGCTTGTACAAGAAGTTGTGCTTGAGCTTGCACTTGTTGTGCTTGATATTGAGCTTGTGCTTGGGCTTGTGCTTGTGTGGCTTGTTGCTACAATAATAGTTGTCCTTGAGTGACCCTTTGTGCTTGCAATGCTTGCGTAGATTGGGCGGCTTGTTGTTGTTGTTGTTGCAATAATGCCTGGGCTTCCTGGGCTTATTGTGCTTGTATTGCGGCTTGTGTAGATTTGGCAGCTTGTGCAGCTTGAGTGGCTTGTTGCACGGATTTTTTTTTTAAAACTTGTTGGTATCCTCTTTGAAAAGTAGCTTGCAATGTCGCATCATATTGATTTGATGTGGTGAACGTTGGTGGTGGTGGCGGTGGTGGTGGATTTGGAATGGTGGTAGATGATGATGTTGTGTTGATGTTTTGCATGTTAGATAATGGTATTGATGTGATGGGTCCTTGAGAGACCATGTTTTGTGATGTGAGAGGTGTGTTTGATGGTGTTGTTATTGCTTGTGTGTTTGTTGTTTGCTGTTGCGATATCAATGACAAATTTTGAGTGTTTGGTGCAATGCTTTGATTGATGGTTGGGATGTATGTTTCATTGATACTTGGTAGGGGAGGAAGCCCTAGACCAAGGAGTGGTGCAGATGATAATGGCAATGGCAGAAGAGGTGGAAATGTGAGTTGTTGTGAAAACATCATGGTGTCGAATATGCCCCATGGCTTGAACATATCTCCCTCCTCTTGTGAATTTGTGAGAAGGGGTGTTTGAGGTGTTGCATGAAAAGATGATGATGATGGATCATGATGGAAGGTGAGAGGAGCATTTTTGTGTAATGGGTTTTGGGGTATGTTTTGCTCCAATATGGTGTTTGCGTCCAAAATTTGATTATTAACAAGGGGATGTGATTGAAGAGCATTGAGAAATGTGTTTCCCTTGTTGACATTTGGTTGAGTTGGAGCAATCGATGTCATGATTTGTGGAATATTTTGTGTGATATTTTGGGATGGAGGTGTGGATGAGATGGGGATGGTGGATGAGATTGGTGGAAATGATGTCTCCACTATGGTGCTGACATCAAATTCTGAAGGCAACTTGGCCCCTTGTTTTGCTAATTCAAGCATGAATAACGAAGGGTTAAGTCTCATCATGATGTTGATGATTTGATGGTTATCCGGATTTTGGAGCATTTTTGTCATTTCCTTGTGAGACATTCCAAAAGTAGGGTCCTCTCCTTGGTTTTCTTCTTGTGGGTTTTGCGATGATGTTGGAAGGCTAATTGTGAGATTTCCATCCCCAATGGGATTCATTTCAGGAGTGGTTTGGCTAAGATCACTTGAAGTGGGTGTTTCTTTGTTGGCTTCCATACTCTTCTTGTATTGAGATCTAGTTAGAACCATAAAACGGGGATCAATCTTCGAGAATATGGGAGATGAATTTCTCGGTTCTTTGGATTAATCTCTATTTTATGTCCCAAAGTGAAAGTTTTAGGATGCTTTTTGGGGATCAAAGGTGATGATATGATGATGAATGATATGAATGTTTTGTATTTTGGACTTGGATTTGATTGGATTTTGGATTCCTTGAATTTGATTTTGACTTTGTTTTGATTTTGAACAAAAGGACCCTAAGATGTTTGATAATGATCTAAGGGATGGATTTGTTCCAAGAATGACTATTTGAATATGTGTGAGGAGAAGGATGTATCTACCCACACCTATTCAAACAAGATGATAGCTTTTGCTAAGCATATGGAGAAGGATTCATCTACATATGCTAAGCTAGGCAAGATGATTTGGATAACTTTGACTAAGGATATGCAAAAGGATACATTTACACATTCCTAGCCAAAGGTGATTTTGTTAATGTTTTCAAGGATATAGTCTCAATGTTTTGGATGATTTTTTGATTTTGCCACAAAGCCTAGTATCAAGGATAATTTCAAGATTTTCCAAAAGATGATTTGTGAGATGGATTTGATGTTTTGAAAGATGGATGAAAGAGGTTTGATTTGTTTTGATCCTTAGGTGAACCTAAAAAGACACTTTGTTTTCCTAGACCTAGGTATTGAAGAGCATGCAAATTCTTCCTAAAGACCTTTGTAACCAAGAAATGATTTCATTCGAACATTCATTTTTGGATTTCCAATGATTTTTCCTTTGGGATTTGTGGTGTCTTCAACACATATGAAAGGTCATTTTGTTTAGCTTTGCTTAATGTCTTTATTTTACCAAAAACACTCTCTTTGATTAAAGTTTCAAACTAAGATGTCCAATGTCTTAATTTCTTCAAACCCCACAAGATATGTTATGTGGAAATTTAATGAACTTAAGACAAGGGTTTTCCTATGGTTTACTCGAAGAGACGAATCGAGATGTAACCCAATGTTTAGAAACCTCTAAGGACATGAGTCCCAAGGGAAAGCAATAACATATGGATTGAGTCAATGATATTTGTCTCCAAGAGGGTTTGAAATTTGGATGGTGTTAAGTTTTTTTTTCTTATTTGTTTTCGATCAAGCAATGTATTTTCAAACTGACTCACAAGCAATGCAACATCCTAGCTTAATGGGTACATTTTTCTTGGTAGGCTTGCCTCATGCCCTTCGTAGAATAGATGATTTTACATGCAACCAAGGATAAAATATAAAAGGTATGTTAAGAATGAAGTCTTAACCTCTATATTTCAACCAAGATCGGGCATGGCAAGTAACTTCTTGGAATCTAAGTTCCAATGCACCACTTTGATAAACTCGCTCAATGGATCAATAGGCCACTACAAAACAAGGGTTCTAGTTCGGACTTTCCATTCATAGGAGTTGACCCAATGTGGCAAGAGTCCCCTTTCGAATCCATCTTGTCGGAGCCAACTGCGTGATATTGGTGTTTCTTCCCATATCCACATTTATATCCCAGTTGGAAATACTCTTGGCTTTAGAGTGTTACCAGTTGAGTCGTTCCCTTGGGTGAGTACTTTTTCCCCAAGGAAAGCCCTCTAGGATAAACAAAAGCAAGCAAAGACAAAATCCGTAACTTGATCAATCTTTGATAGCACAAAGAAAGAGAATGTACACGAAAATGCCCCTACTCACACTCGCACAAGATCAATTTTAAACCCAAATCGAAGTGTGCATGGGTAATTATGTACGCAACTTAATGTCACCAAAAGCCTTTTGATTCTCAAGATCACCGTGAGGCATGAGAGAAACGCATACATCTATTGATGATATTACTTTGTGTAAATAATTACAAAATAATAAAAGCACACATTCATTTTAACCTTCAAAGCAATGATTTGATTCGTTTTAAAACACCAAATGAAATATGAAGGTTACTTGTCCAATTTTAGCCCAAATTGAAATCTAGTAGGTGTCCTAGTTTCAATTTTATCCTTTAGCAAAAAAAAAGGTGTTCTTTTTAAACCCAATCGAAAGTTAGTGTCCTAAGAAAAAAAAGGTAACAATTTCGTAAAAGTGTTTAAGTAAACACTAAAGTGTTAAAGAACACTTTAATCTTCTCAAGCCATCATCTTCGTTCCTCCTCCTTTTGTTTTCTTTCTTCGAATCACCTTCAAAAGTTTCAAAGCTATGATAGAGAATGAGATACGTTTGAAGATCAAATGTCTAAGTTCAAATAGAGGTGGTGAGTTTACTTCTTGGGAGTTCAATTCCTTCTGTGAAAAGCATGAAATCAAAAGATAGTTATCTACTCCCTAGACCCCTCAACAAAATGGAGTTGTTGAAAGAAAGAATGGAATAATTCTGGATGAGTTGCTAGAATAATGATGATAGAAGGAAATGTGCTTGACATCTATTGGAGAGAAGCTATAAACACTATTGTGTACACTCTAAATAGGGTAAATTTCAATGCTATTTCTAGTAAGACTCCTTTTGAGCTATGGTTTGGTTATAAGCCTACTATTAAATATTTCAAGATCTTTGGAAGTAGGTGTTATATTAAGAGAGATGAGGATATAGGAAATTTATTTTGATGCAAGAAGCGATGAAGGAATATTTCTTGGTTATTCTACCAAAAGCAAGTCTTATCGGTGCTATAATAGAAGATTGAGAAAAATGGTTGAAAGTGAAAATGTTAGAGTTGATGAGGACTCTACTAGATCATCCACGTACTGTGGATATCATTCAGATGACCAGTGAGATAGTACATACAAAGGAAAGAATGTGCAGACACAACATCAAACTCAAATTGTTCTGATAAATCAAGAAAGTTAGGAAGGAGAGACAAGTGAAAGTGCAGAAGAAAGAACAAAAGAACTAGAAGTGCGAGAGAATCCTAAAATTTTGAGGTATGTAAGGTTAAATCATTCTGAAAATCAAATTATAGGAGACAAGAATAAAGGTGTGTAGACTAGAAGAAGGATTGTGGAGGAGTATTGCCTGATTTCCCAGACTAAGCCCAAGAATTTCAATGATACTTGTAATGATGAACACTGGATGGAAGCTATGAAGGAAGAAGTAATGCAAATTGAAAAGAATAATACATGGATTCTTGTTCCCAGGCCAAAAGACTGAAAAGTGATTGGTACTAAGTGGGTCTTTCAGAATAAGCTGAATGAACAAGGTGAAGTGATCCAAAATAAAGCAAGACTGGTATGTAAAGAGTATTCACAAATGGAAGGTATTGATTTTGAAGAAACCTTTGCCCCTATTGCCAAAACTGATGTTGTAAGATTATTTTTTGCTTATGCTGCATATAAGAATTATAAAGTTTATCAAATGGATGTGAAACCAACCTTTCTGAATGGTGAATTGGAAGAAGAGGTATATGTTGAACAACCTAATGGATTTCAACTAAATGATGAGGAAGACATGGTTTTTCTTTTGAAGAAAGCTTTGTATGGACTTAAGCAAGCCCCCAGAGCCTAGTACATGCTAGAATGGATAAATACTTATTGAAGCTTGGATTCAGTAAAGGTACTGTTGACAACAACTTGTAATTTAAGTTGGATAATGACAAAGAGTTGATTATTGAGGTCTTTGTTGATGACATTATTTTTGGAGGAGATGACAATCTATGTATGAAATTTTATGATCAAATGAAAAGTGAATTTGAAATGAGTAATGATTGGAGAGATGAAATTCTTTTTGCGATTGCGAGTAACTCAATTAGAGAATGGGATTTTCATATCTTAGTCCAAATATGTGAGAGAGATGCTGAAGAAGTTTGGAACAGAATACTCAAAGCCTGTAGGTACACCCATGGTAACCAAATGTAAGCTAACACAAAATAATGATTCTCCTTTAAGGAAAATCAAACAAGATACAAGTCAATGATTGGTGGATTTTTGTACTTAACTAAGACCAAACCATACATCATGAATGTTGTGTGTATGGTAGATAGATATCAAGATGATCCAAAAGAGTCTCATGTGACTATTGTAAAGAGAATTTTTAGTTATCTGAAAGGAATAATTGATTTTAGACTTTGGTATCCTAAGGATGATGATCTTACTTTGAGTGCATATACTGATGCAGATTGGGAAAGAGATGTAGATGACAGGAAAAGTACTAGTGGTTGTGTTTTCCTCCTAGGGAAGAAGTTGGTGTCTTGGTTGAGTAAAAAGAAAATTACCATTTCCCTATCTACTGTTGAGGAAAAGTATATTGTTGTTGTAAACAGTTGTACTCAAGTGTTGCAGATGAAATAAATGCTGAAAGATATCAGAGTACTATATGAAGAGCCTATTACCATATACTATGAAAACTCAAGCGCAATAAACATATCAAATAATCTAGTGCTACACTCTAAGACCAAGCATATATCAATCAATTTTCACTTCTTGAGGGAGAAAGTGAATGAGAAATAAGTTAGATTGGAGTATGTGCCTACCAAAGAATAGGTTGCAGAAATTTTCACCAAGCCGCTGCTAAAGGATACTTTTGATTATATTAGATGGATGCTAGGGGTGATTACCCCTCCTGATATGAACTAGAGATGCATTTACTTGCATCAATCCATGTGCTTAATTGCTTCATTCTAATCCAGATTAATGTTTATGTGGTTGCTACTTAGGGGGATTAGTCAAATGTGTATATATGTGGTTCAGAGCTTGTATGTGGGAAGATAATGATTATCTTTGCCATTGATGTCAAAGGGGAAGAATATTCATGTGAAAAAATGATAATTATCTAGGTAGAAGAGCATTGCAGGGAGATCTTATGGAAGAGTTGAGGAGAAGAGTCAGAACCTAAGGAGGAGTAAGTGTTGTTGTGTTGATGAAATTTTTCACATCATGTGTTTCCATCAATGCCAAAGGGGGAGATTGTTGGATGTTTTGGTTGTGTTGTTGATATGTGGTTGTCATTAATGTCAACACTATTAGCATTGATTTTATTGAAGGTTGTATATGTCGAGGATATTGAGAAAATTGTAAAAGAAAGAATTGCAAGTTCACAATGGAATAGTGAAGGTCATGAAGGTGTCATACTCAATACGTTGGTGTTTAGTAGTTGTGGATTAAAGGGTTAATTGTTGAGTGTATCTATTCTATCCACCGGAAGTTTCAGAGGTTTGTGTGAAGATTTTATTGTGTTATGAGAAGTTGTGTTTTGATAGTGTTTATGTGGTTTCAATTAGTGTTTCTAATGGAATTTGAAGTGATTCTGCTAATCTTAGTTGTTGTGGATGTTTCTCTATTGTTTCCTTATCCTCATGGATGTTTCTAGATCATGCTCTATCTTTGTTGCATGTCCACGTTGATCGGTGTGTTCATGGTTGGTGATTTTTCTTTTGCATGTTTGAGTTTTTGTGTTCTTGGCCGACATGGTGGTGGTAACATGTTGTGGATCCTTGGAGATTAAAATTTTAATGTTTGGCACGCTCGATGATATTTTTCAGGTCTTCATTATGTTATAGTCGATAGTGGTTGATACGCATTGTAAATTTGGGCTGACTTTGTGAATATGCTTTATATTTTATTTTGGTCGACGAAGTTGTTGATGTAATTCATGTTGTGGATATATAAGAGAGATTTTTTTTTAATTGAAGTGTGTGTGCAAGTGGATGCTTGGTGTGCTCCTATGTATGTATGTGCAAATTTCATTTGAAGGAAGAGAAGAGTGTGTTGAAGTGAGCAAAAGAGTGAAGAATTGTGCTTAACTGGAACTATAATCAAGCTTTTGAAGAAGCTACTTTCTCAATTCAAACTTCGGATGGTTTTAATCTAAATCTCTTTGTAAGAAAGTGTGTCTTCCATTGTATTTGAGTAGTGAGCTCTAGGAAGTGTTCCTAAATGCATGTACATTCCCATTATTTTCTTATATTTTTAATAGGGTATAATATTGTGGACTGATCTCCATCGTGGTTTTTCCCATAACAGGGTTTCCACGTAAAATTCTTGGTGTTCTCTATGTTTTTTATGTGCTAATTGTTTATGGTTTATTGTTCATTCATCAGATCTGAGATTAAGTTAAGGTTTAAAAATTTTGAATATTCTGTGACAACTAATTCACCCGCCCTCTCATTTGTCTGTCCTTGTTTTTCCAACATGTCCTTATTATAAGCTTCCCAAAATGTATAATTTTAAACAAATTTGATTTTATTATTATATTTATTTTTTATTTCTTGTGAATGTAGGGTTTTCACCGAAAATCAAGCTCTTTGTTCTGCACATGTGGAAAAATAGAAGATTATCAAAAAAAATTAAAAAATATGAGTGCGCCAAATATTGGAGTTCTTGATCCAACAAAAAAAATTGCATTTCGATACATACAAAAAAGGTTATGTGTTATACGGTATACTTATGTATGAATTGTAATTGGTTTGAGTTCAAAACTTGATTAAGGAAAAAAATTCAATAAAACACTATGAAACCAATTGGAAGCACCAGATATCGTAGATACAAATCTAAATTCAAAAAAAATAGAATTTTATCCTTCATGGAAAAAAAGTTATGTGTTATACAGTGAGCATCACTCCTTATAAATGGTGTTTATTGAAAAAAAATAGTTTTTGAAGGAGATGGACAAAGAAGTGCCATCTAATTCCAAAAATTTTGAAAAAAATATATTTAGAATCTAAAGAAAAAATTTAGAAATCACTAGTTTGCATCATCTTCAAATTCCTCACAGTTTAGCTACTATACTGTGCCCGAAATTGAAGATTTAGTTAGAAAAAATTAGTTTAGTGTCTAGTTTGGCCAAAAATTGTAAACTAGTATTGTGGGATCACCCCTCGCTTGGGTGCATTTTCTTCCATTTGAAATACTTGATGAAGTGAAAATCGTTCGAAAGGATTCCTTGATGATGAATCGATTTGAGAAGGAAAGATCTCTTTTGTACTTTTGGACAACGTGTCCTTTCATTGGAGCCCCTTCTTCACACTGGGTTCCTAAGGGACCCCTTTGAAATTTTTCTAGCTTGTCGATGGTCTGCATGACTGTCCAGTTACTTTCCTATGTGGCTGCTTTCTGACATGTTCTATTTGTGGGTAAACATGTCGCTTTTGTTGGAAAGAGACATTGCACATGTCATTTGTTGTCATTGATGGAAACCCTAGTTATTGATTCGATCTACACATAATCATTTGATCATACCAGAAGTTAGATTAAAGATCAATGATTAACTATCAAGTCATAACAAAGCATCTAATAGAATTGTGTTCATCGATTCACATGTAATTTTTTGTTATCATTTTGAGTTGTGAATGTTAGGGAAGGTTGTTTGGTATATGATATCTAATATTCTTGAATATTAGAGCCTCGTATCGATTTTTTTGGAAGTTAGAAGATCCGATTAATCAATTTTTTGTTCAATAGTGCAAGAAGGCTGACTTGGTGGATGTAGCATGTTGCGGATATTCAAGGAGTAATTTTTTAAGTTTTCTTGTGTCTGAGCATGTTAATTTGGGTCCTCACTATGTTGTGGCTAACTTTGGTTGGTACACATTGAAAATTAATTGTAAATTGAGCCGACAATTTGTAAATATTTTTCTATTGTGTTGAACTTGACATGTAGCGATTAAATCTTTAGTTGTGGATATATATAAGTGATCATTTATATCTTTTTGAGGTATATGTGAAGCTTTTTGATGTATGTTATGAATTTCAAAGCGATTATGCATAGTTTCACTTCTGCATAAAATGATTTATGATGCAAGATAAAGCAGATAGAGTAGAAGAGCTAAATCAGATAGAAGTTCAAGAAATTGATTGATGAGCTTAACCAGAATTGTAATCAAGCATTAGTAGATGCTACTTTCTCAATTCAAATCTTTTGTATGTTATCCAAATATTTTTGTAAGATAGCGAGTCTTTATTTTTGTATTTGAGCAATGAGCTCTAGGCAGTGTGGCTAAATGCATGTGCATTCATTTTGTAAACACTTTTGAGTATACTCAAATCATATTGTGGATTGACCTCCACCATGGTTTTCCCCCTAACAGGGTTTCCACAAAAAAAATCCTTGTGTTATGGTGTTGTGGTTCCTTTTCTTATGTTCATGCATCCTTCTTTTGGTTGAATGTTATAAGTCCTTTAGAGATCAAATTAATACAGTTAAAAATTGCAAAACATTGATTCACCCCCCCTCTTAGTGTTCCTTGATTCCAACAATTGGTATCAGAGCCTAGTTCCTCGGAAGAAATTTAAAAGCTTGGGGAAGATCCTAGAAAGAGATTCAATGGATTCAAGTAGTTTGCAACAACTTTTGGTGGCATTGGATGATCTTGATTAGGAAAAAATTGAAGTTCAGGAATTGCAAGAAAATCTCATGAATGCTGAGAAATTCATTCAATCATTGAAAGACAAAATCAATTAGTCTAGGGAGAAGAGAAAGGAACTCTATGATTAAATTAAGCAAAAATAAATTAAAAGCATGGAAGATGAACACTTGAGTCAAGCCTTGAAGGAAAAGACAAAAGAATGTGAAAAGCTTACAAGTAATAATGTTATCCTAAAGCATGAGATGGAAGCTATTATGATGAGGATGACGAAGGAGATTGAAGACAAAAAGAAGAATGAAGAGAATCTTGTTCAGTCCTTGAAGGAAAAACCTAAAAAATGTAGCCAAATTACTGATGGATTCAATCAGTTGGAGCTTGAATTAGAACAATCCAGACATAATGAAGAAAAGCTTGAAAAGTACATTGATGATCTCAGAGATGAACTTGCTACTACAAAATAATTTGAGGAGAAGTTCAAGATTAGCTCATCCAAGCTTGATGAACTGATTAAGAGTCAGATGATTGATGGTGACAAGTGAGGTCTTGGATATGAGAAGGGAGAAAGCTTTGGATCTAGACAAAGGAAATCAAATGAACAAAGTTGGAAGGTATCCAGTAAGATAACCTAATGCTCAAAGGTTCAATAGTTACTATTTTTCTTGCAATAAATTTGGTCATATGGCTACACAATGTAGAATTAGAATGAATTCAAGTTGTCCATCATTCTCTGGTTGGTGTTTCAATTACAACAAGTATGGTCATAAATCAAATGAATGCAAAAATATGTTGAACTCTTTCAATAGCAATGTCAAATGTTATACATGCAATAGATTTGGCTATATTTCTAACAAGTTCATATCAAGATAAAATAAATGGAACAACTGGTCTAGACAAAGAAATGTGGTGTGCTACAACTACAACAAATTCAGTCACACTAATAGATTATGCAGAAGCAGTAAGGGTCTGGTAAATAAAAGGAGGAACATGTAGAAGGATGAAAAGGGAAAAGGAAAAGTTACCACAGATGAGATCAGGAAGCAAATGAAGAATATATGGGTGAATAAGAGTCCTTTTGATGTAGGAAATAGTTTTGCACCAGAACCAGCTTCTGGTAATTCCTTCGAGTATTAGATTAAGGCCTCTAGCCTAGGGGGAGTTCTTAAGAAAAATCTTCAAACCCCCTTCTTGGTAGTTGGTACCGGGATATGGATGAGTGTAGTGATTACATTGACAATCTACATATGTTGTTGAAACAATTGGAGAGAGTATTTATGTAGAGTTGAAGGTCCACAAAAGATTTATCCTTCACATAGTATGGAAACAGGGTATCCAGATGAGTTAGGGAAAAAAAATTATTGCAATGAAAAGGTTAGGTGTGTGAATAATAAAAAGTCATTTCTATCCCTCATTTACCAATTTTCACTTTGAGAAGAAGAATTTTGGAGAGCTCTGAAGTGAACTTTGGAAAAGATTCAAGTGTGAAAGAATTTCGGCAATCAAACCCTAATCCTACGAAAAGGTATTTATCGAGAAAACTTGTGAACTTGTGAATTTGTGAAAATAGCTACCCCATTGGTAGTTTATATCAAGGATAGACCCTCTCCAAAATTCAAGTGGCATCCTTTTAAATCTATTGAGAAAGAGCCCTTAGGTGCATTTTCTTTTGTTATGTACGATGTCTTGCATATTGAAGAAATTAGGGCATACATTTATGCAAATATTGAGGATTTAGGGAGCTTGCATTTGTTGAATTTTTATATAAATCATATAGTTGGAGAAGATTTCAAGGTAAATCCCAAATTTAAAACATTAGAGGAGAATAAATTCACACAAATTATAAAATTTCCTGCGTTTGATGAAAACAAGTGGGTCTAGTATATTTTGAGTTGAGTTCATGCTGAATTTATGTGGTTGATTCAACCTTTTAAGATTACAAAAGAAGCCATAAGTGATGTTACTGGTTTAAATTCCTCTAGTGGGTTTCCAATCTTGAAGTCCATGAAGAATCAGACAATTACTGATGCAACTGGTTCAGTGTTTGATAAAAGAGCTATGAAAATTGATGATATTATTGAAGTGGATGTGAGATTCACTTCTATGATCATTGGGTACAAGATTTATCACTCTATCCATGACAATTCTATATTTGATAGAGCTATCTATGTAGCGTATCAAATGGTGAAGGAGAATGCAAAGTATGATCTATGTGAGTTACTCTGGAGCCAGTTAATGGAGAATCTTGGCAAGATCAAGAAAGATAAGAAGAATTCATTTAAGTATGGTAATTTATTGTTTTGTTTGTTCTTATATTTCAAGAATGAAGTTCTAGGATTTGGAAAAGTAAATGGGCAAGTTGATAAACCCATAGCTGTTCATATTAGAGACATGTTATACAACATTGGTGACAATAAAGCTAGAAAATTTGTTAGCTAGGGATATTTCAAGAGTTTTTAGAGTGAGATGAAAGCAAGAGAAAGGATTCCTAATTCTATTGTGGAGAAGTAAAAGGACACAATTTTCTTTATGGTTGATATTGATCAATGTTTGATGGAAGATGTTGATCCTAGAATGGTATGGATTATGCCAATGGGCTATGAAGTTGAGGATTACATCTTCAAACTATATGCACAACATTTGTTGAGTAAACCTTAGGATTCAATATAAGAGAGGTTTAGAGACGATAAAGAAAAATATATGCAAGTACATGAGCAGTTGAAGAAACCTATGATAGTCTGAAAGGTAAGGAAGGAAGTTGAAGCCTTTGTAGAGAGCATGGGTATATATGTAGAAATAGGAAGAGAAGCTAGAAGAAAGAGAGAACAAGTTGAAGAAGAGCCTACTAGAATTGAATCTACTAGTTCGACAGCCTCTTCTACCAGATCTAGATCCACAAAGATCTCTACTCTCTCATCTATTCCTCCAAGGAAGTCAAGTCTTGTGAAAGCTCAGGCCAAATCATTCGGTAGAGAAGGAAAAAGGAAGAAGGATAAGAGAAAAAGAGTTTATGTTGTTGATTTTGAAGATGAAGAGACTAAATATCATGAAGAGATAACATAAATCAAGCAAAAGGGCACAAAGGAAACAAAAGTCTCTAAGGAAAAGCCCTCTAGTGAAGAGAAGGAAAGAAAAAGATGAAAGGTGACAAATCAAGTATGTCTTTAGAAGAAGTGGAAAAATCCTTGATTAAGGATGGAAATATTAGGCCTCTTTGTGAATGGTATGACACCTTTCACAATGTTAGTCAAAGAGTTCTTGAAGAAGCAACTATAAAGTATTTGAACAATTTCAATATATATCTCATTTAAATAATGTGAGACTTACCTAAAGTATTATATGAATTTTTAGAAATGAGAAGAGTGAGTGCAAGGAAAAAAGAAGAGTGAATGAGAGAATGGATACTTGTTGATCTATGTCTAGTGATATCATTAGAAGAGATGAAGAATATTCTAAATGAAGCTAAAAGGAATTTTAAGAGCAAGATAAGGGTGAACAAGTTGATGATTGGACAAACTAAAGAGGTGGCAAAGGATACTAAGAAATCCTTAAGTCAATTATGTTAAAGAACATATACAATGTTGTCTTTGAGCAAGTGCATGTTGAAGATATTTCATCTAGTCCAATAAATGAAGAGGTAAAGGATGATACAGTTGAGGACACTCAGATTCCTCTTGATGTGCATGATATAGAAGTTCTTATGGAGACTGAAGCTCCTAAAGTTATGACACCTGAAGAAGTTGAGATTCCTAAACACAAGCAAGGATCTATAGCTGAGGAAACAATGATTGAAGAAAAGAAGGTTGAAGTAAAGGAAGTTCCTGTGGAAGCAAGAGACACTGCAGAGGCAGTGAAGAAATTTCTGGAAGAGCAATAGGAAGAGCTTGACCTTAAATTGGGTGGAGGTTCTATTAATTTGGCTACTTTATCTTCGATTCATAAATTGAAATTTGTGTTATTTGCTCAGGCGAAGGATAGGGAAGAATTTTTTAAGTCTCACATTGAGGATAATGAGCTATTAAGTCTTGCATCTAAAATCATGGAGAGATTCACGCCTTCTCATGTTAAGGATCCATCTATTTCTCCCTTCGGTAAGCTAAAGAAGCTTATTTTAAATTCTGTAAGTACTCATTTTGAGTCCCTTGAGAAGTCAGTTGAGGACAAGGTACAAAAGGAATTTGATGGTAAAAGGTTCAATAGGATAAAGTGCATGATTGAGAATGACAAATCATTATTAGCTACCTATGTGAATAATATTCAAAGTTCACTATCTAAAGGAGGAAAGATCTATAAGTCATGTTTATCTTTGTCTAAATTTACTGAGGAAAATGAGAAGAAGATTAAGGATCATGAGAAACAATTAGCTGATATTTTTGAAGCCTTTGATCCTTTAATTATTTATGTTGGAAAACAAGAAGATTAGGTTATATCCCTACTTGACAAGATAAAAATTTTGAAGCATGATAATGATAAAATTGTGGAAAGAGCATGTGAGCTTGGAGGCCTAATTGGTTTGAAGATGGAAACAATGTTGAGTGCATTGAAGGAAGCACAAGATGCTTTGGCAGTCAGTGATCTAGCGAACCTTGAGTTTGTAGAGAGGCAATATTATCTATTATGTGGTCACATGATTATCTTGGAGAGTCTCAAGAAGGGTTGGGACAATAGTTTGAGCTTATTGAAGACCAATATTGTAGATATTTTCAATTTTGTGTAAGTTGTAGAAACAAATTTGTATATATGCAGTTTCAAGTTTTTGTATGATTTTTTGTTTGTGGATTTCCCCTCTTTGTCATTGATGACAAAGGAGGAGAGTAGAATAGTGAAAAATATATATTCATCTAAGTGGGAGTTGTAATTTTTGAGCTATGATTAAAGATATTTTTGATGTTTTGGATATTGCAAGTGTATTTATGTTGGTACTAATCTGACATAGTCATTTTTCACTAATTGTTGTCATCAATGCCAAAGGGGGAGATTGTTGGCAAGAGACACTGCACATGTCATCTGGTGTTTTCATTGACGGAAACCCTAGTCAGTGATTTGATTCGCACATTAGCATTTGATTGTACCAAAAGTCAAATTGAAGATCATTGATTAACTATCAAGTTAGAACAGAGCATCTGACAGAATTGTGTTCATCGATTAACATGAAATTTTTTGTTATCATTTTGAGTTGTGGATCTTAAGGAAGGTTTTTGGTATATGATCTATATTATCCTTGAATCTTAGAGCCTTGTATCGATTTGTGTGGAAGTTAGATGATTTGGTTGATCATTTTTTTGTTCAATAGTGCAAGAAGGTCGACTTCGTGGATGTAGCGTGTTTTAAATATTCGAGGAGTAATTTTTTTTTTTTTGTTTTGTTTTGAAGCATGTTAATTTGGGTTCTCACTATGTTGTGGCCAAATTTTGTTGTTACCCATTGAAAATTAATTGTGGATTGATCCGATAGTTTGTAAATATTTTTCTATTGTGTTGAAACTGGCATGTAGCGATTAAATATTTAGTTGCAAATATATATAAGTGATCATTTATATCTTTTTGAGGTATGTGTGAAGTGTTTTGATGTATGTTTCAAATGTCAGAGTGATTATGCACAGTTTCACTTGTGCATAAAAGGATTTGTGATGCAAGATAAAGAAGACATAGTAGAAGAGTTGAATCAGATAGAAGGTCAAGAAATCGATTAATGAGCTTAATCAAAATTGTAATTAGGAATTAGTAGATGCTACTTTCTCAATTCAAATCTTTTGGATGTTATCTAAATATTTTTGTAAGATAGTGAGTCTTCAATTTGTATTTGAGTAGTGAGCTGTAGGCAGTGTGCCTAAATGAATATGCATTCCTATTGTAAACACTTTTGAGTATCTCAGATCATATTGTGGATTGACCTCCATCTTGGTTTCTCCCCTAATAAGGTTTCCACGTAAAAAAATCCTTATGTTATGGTGTTCTAGTTACTTTTCTTATGTTCATGCATCCTTCTTTTGGTTGAATGTTTTAAGTGCTTTAGAGATTAGATTAATAAAGTTAAAAATTGCAGAACACTTATTCACCCCCCCTCTCAATTTTCCTTTATTCTAATAGATTTGCAAGTGCACCTATGAAGCGACTTCTTGAATCTACAGAGTCCCCTTCATTTGGTTTCCTTCATGTGAGAGATCTTGGAGGATACCCTCCTTACAGGTCTACGGGTCTGTAAGGAACTTTCTTGGATTCCTTCATGTGAGAGATCCTGGGGGATGCCTCCTTGCAAGTCTATGGTTCTATAAGGTGCTTTCTTGGCTTCCTTCATGTGAGAGAACTTTGGAGGACACCCCCTTGTAGGCCTACGAGTCTGTAAGGAACTTTCTTGGCTTCCTTCATGTGAGAGATCTTGGAGGATACCCTTCTTGCAGGTATGTGGGTATGTAAGGAACTTTTTCTCAGTTTCCTTCATGTGAGAGATCTTGAAGGATACATTCCTTGTAGGCCTATAGTTCTGTAAGGTGCTTTCTCAGTTTCCTTCATGTGAGAGATCTTGGAGGATACCTTCCATGTAGGCTTGAGAGCCTCTAAGTCACTTACTTCTTGGGGATTTCTTCATGTGAGAGATCTTAGGGGTCACTTCCTTGTAGGTCTACAGGCTTGTAAGACACTTTCATTCTTCAACTTCATAGTTTTGTGGAGCTATGAAGTCCTTTGCTTGTCCTGTACTCTTGAGCTTGCTTACTCATGTTCTACTTCATTGACGGTTTAGGTATACATTTCTAGCCTTACTCACTATTCGATCTACTTTATTGAGCACTCACAATATTCGAGCTTGCTAAATTGGGGGTAAAATGTATAGATGAAAATTTGCACCACTTGTACAAATTCCCCTTTTACACTTTCTCACCTTAGAAAACCAAATCTGAAGGTGAAATTCCACACCAACCCATTACCTTCATTTCATTTGGCATCTATTTTATGCATGGACAAAATAATAACTGTCATGGATGCTAGCGTGATGCACAAATGTCCACACAATGCACTTACATTCCTAACGGATTCCTATGTCTAAAGCTAGCTGAGGCGTTACACTTCCCATTGAGAGTGACTTGTAACGCCCCTCTTCAACGAACCGCCTTGAATATGGTCATTTTTCTCATCCCACATTCAAAAGCACTCTTCATTCTTCCATTTCATCCTCTAGCAAGTTCATCTCATCTTCTTCACAGCTTCTACAATCTCTCCAAGCATTCTATCATTCACTTCTTGCACTTCCAACAACACTTTTCACTCCATAGCAGTAGCAACAACACTCCATCAACTCCATAGAGAAAGTGTGGGAAAACACCATTGCAATACAGGCTTGATTCCTCTCATTTTCTCCTCCATTAGCTAGTGAGCTCTTGGTGGAGGTGGTAAGCTTTTCACTCCTCTCCTCTATTATCTTCTCAAGAGTAGCACATTACTATTTTGTAGTGTTATTGTGTTTCTTTACTTTCATTATCCTTTGTCATGTATTTCTCTATTGTTGCTATCTTGGTTGTTTGTGGAGGTGGAAACACCAAAGCAGGGGCCTAACTAATGCAAACCCCTATACAGTCCCCCAAAAATTTTCCTCTTTTTGTGTGTAGGTGGATGTGCTTTGTGGAGCTAACTGGTTAACGAGTACCTTTGTGAGATCATTCTTGTCACCTTAAATCTCATATACTTACTTTATCATATTCGTTCATATTTTTCCTACTTTATAATTTTGTTTTGGCCCTTTGGAAGTAACTAGCTATGTTAGTAGCTTGCTTTCTTGCGGTTCTTGTTGTCTTCCTAGTCCTTTGGTCATAAGAATGTCAACGCACCTAAGAGACACTAGTGTGTCGTGTTGTCATCCCAAAACCATGCTTTCATCCTCAGAAAAATAGCTACCTACGCACGCTGTCATCCGAGAACCATGCTTTCATCCTTAGACAGAGAGCTACTCGAAGTATAGTGTTGGACTTGAAAACTAGCTTGTCTAGCCCTGTTCTAAACCTTGGGTCTACAAAGTGGTTGCAATACTTTATAGTCCTCATCATTTTCATCCCTCATTTAAAACATCTCCTTTAAGCTAAGAAAAGTTAGGGAAGCCTTATGCTCTTGGCTCTCTTTGACCTGGGGCCTTGAACATGATTGGTCCCCCTCCCTTACAAGTCCATGTGTGTTTATGATTAAAAATTATGAAAATATTAAAAAAATTGTTTGTCAAAGGTCTTCCTAAGTCAAGAAGCACTAATAAAAATTAAATAATGAAGATTTGTAACTAATGAAATGGAAAGGGTGTGACTCCCCCAAACTTATGATATAAAAGGGGAGAGCATTTCATCCATGCCATCATTGAATCTAATCCAATTAAGAATATGACCTTAGATAATTTTTTAAGAAACATAAATTAGGCTATCAAGAACAATGATAAAAGTTGTGACCCTTCAAAAGAACATGACTCTGTTATAATGAAGGGTGGTGACTTTTTCAAGAAATAGATATAAAGGATAAATCAATTCATCGACATTAGAAAACATCAATCAAGAAATCAAACAATTTTCACCCATATATTTGATAAGAATCATAAAATAAAAGTACACAAAAGATTCTCAAGGAAGAAGCAATCAATATTAACCACTCAACTTAGTACTAAACTTGTACTTAAGTATTAATTTCTTATGGGAATGAGAGATGTTTGACTAAAACACTATAAGCTCCTTATTAGAAATAAACTTGCCTCAAACTTTGTTTCCATGTTTACACAAAATGAATCATACTTTATCTAAGGGAAAATTATTATTAAAACATCTAGTTTCTTTACACAAATGCAAAAGTGATTTTGGCACAAAGGAGTCGATCTTGATATTCACAACATTCCCACAATCCACCATGATTTTATATTTCAATAAGGCTAATGGAGAATTTGTATCATTACCTAGGATCATTGTAGTGATGAAATGAAAGAAAACATGTCTTAAGTAACAAATCTTGCCAATTTCCAAAATCTTGGTTTTGTTGTTGAGAGATATTCGGAAATAGCAGTACATAAGATAATAAAGTTTCCTCATACTTTAGAGGATGGTATTAACCTTATTAGTAGTATACTAATAACTACTCTCTAAGGATATCATTGCATAGCATAAAGTAAGACCTAATCAAATTATATCAAGGCATCGCAATAGAAACTAATTACATCGCTAGAAGGAACAATGTCTAAGGAGTATGAATCTATGAAGTTAATTTTGGTTTTGAGTATTGGAAAAAATGATTAAATGACAAACTAAAATTGCTTGAGGACAAGAAATCTTGGGTGGGAAAGACTATCATGTCCTCGAAATGGAACACTAAAATGACTAAGCATTGAAATGCAAATAAATAAATACAATACATATTAAAAACATAAATATTTACAAATATTAAAAATTTAATATTATTAAAATAATAGTAATATAATATTATAGATAATAATAATATATATATTCTGATATAAAATATATATATATATTAAAATAAAGAAATCTATAATATATCCCTTCGAAACACAATAATTAAAATTGTTAGACATTAATGATAAAAGCAAAGCAATGAAATTATTATGGACAACAATGAGTATTTAATGAAGGCATTAAAATATTATAAATTTATCAAATAGAATTAGGAAGGAAACAATCAAACCAAAACTAGTTAAAGGAAATGGTCAAACCTAAACTAGTTAAAGACAATGGTCAAACCAAAAGTCATGCCCATTCAAGATTACCTCCTTTCAAAGAGATGTGTCTCTTTGTGGAGATACAAGGATATTAAAGGAGAACATATTCCAAGAGTTTGGGGGCATCAATTCATCAACAAATATCTTCTAGTTATTAAATCAATAATCATCAGTCAACACCAGGAGAAATATCTACAACAAAGTACTAGCAAGGAAATAAGAACAACAAGAAGGAATATTACTAGATTTAACAACAAATATCATTATACAAACTTATGATCACCAAATTACATATGCACTCATGCAATTTTAAATAATAAATCTAATTGGATTTAAGAGCAAAGATATAATATGTAGATTTAAAAGATAAAATATGTAGATCTAAAAGACAAATATGCAATAGGGATGGAATAAAAGGAAATAGGAAAATGAATGGAGTTTCTTGATAATGCAGTAGTTTGGAAAGATCTATTGAATTCAAATATTATTATTAGAAATATATTTGGGAGGTATGTTTAAATATAATTATAAATATATATATTTATATTTTTTCATGTAAAAGGTAATCTTTGTAAATTTATACACATATATATATAAGGTAATCTTTGTAAATTAATATCTTTATATATATCTATATATATTATACACGATTGTGTAATAATGATGCTTGTAGCAATTATTAATCCTTATTAGTAATCATTAACTTGTTCCAAAATAATCTAATTATTTCTCTTTAAGCAACATCTTCTTAATAGAAAGATAGATTGATCAGCTTCAAGAAAGTATTCCATCCAGGCATCAAAGGATTCAAATCTGAAATCTATAAGATATTACTACTTAGCACTTTGTTTGGTTATTGCAGTGGGGTGATCCCACAATAGTGGATTAAACTTTGTGGCTAAACTTGACATTGAATTGAACTTTTTAAACTAAATTTTCACTTTTGGACACCTATAGCTGCTAAACTATGAGGAATTTGAAGATGATTCAAACTAATGATTTGTGACATTTTGTCTATAGATTCTATTTAAAAAATAATAATTGGAATCAAATTGCATTTATTTGTCCATCTCATTCAATAACTAGTTGTTAATAGTAAACACAATTTTTAAAGAGTGATGCTTACTATAGAACCCATAACTTTTTTTCAATGAAGGATAAAATTCTTTTTTTTTTTAAATTTAGATTTGTAACTATTGTATATAGCTCCTTTTTTTGGTTTCATAGTGTCTTATTAAATATTTTTTCTTAATTAAGTTTTGAAGCCAAACTAATTACAATTTAGATATAAATTTACTATATAACACATAAATTTTTTGTATATATTGAAATTCAAATTTTTTTTGTTGGATCAAGGAAATCAATGCCAAGAGCATAGATATTTTTTCCAGGAATTTTTTTGGTAATCTACTATTTTTCCACATGTGAGGAATAGATAGCTTTTATTTTGGTGAAAAACCTACATTCACAAGAAATAAAAAATAAATATAATAATCAAATGTAATATATTTAAAATTATAATTTTTTGGAAGCTTATAATAACGACTAAATATTTAAAAAACATAAATTTTAAAGGAATTTATTTGATCCCCCAAAAGTTAAATAAAAAACGGTTTTATATCATTTTGATAGGTGTAGAGGAGACTCCATTATAGGTATGGTTTAAAACTAGTGTGGTTCTATCCAAGGGGGTTTGGTCTAAGGGGGTTTGATCAAAATATCTTCAATTAAAATACATGAAATGAAACCTTTCAAGGCTTAAATGATTATATTTTCTAAAAATATGTTATTTCACAAAAATTAGGATGTCCTAGAAAGTGTAACCCATTATTATGGCAACACTTAGTGTTGTATGAAATCTAATTTATAATAGTGTACTTGCAATACAAAATTTAATATAAGTGATTGTGATTGTTTAGTTAGATGTTCAAGATACTGACAATGCATTATTGTTATGACTACTTCCTTACATCAGTAAATATGATTAATACTTGTTTGTCACATGTCTTGAATATTTTAGCCATGACATATGAGACTAAGATTATAAGAGGGGTATGGTGATGGGGCACTCTCCTACATATTCCACCTCGAGATGGGGGAAAAAATAGTCCTGAGATGGGGATAAAGTAGTCCCAAGGAGGACAAGGGGGTATAGAGGGTGCTATGCCGTAGGCTTATGAGAGATGGGAATTCCAAGGAACCCTTTGTTTACTCTCACCCCTTCATCATGGTGAATCAACACATAAGGTCAAATCATAGAGAAAGGAAAATGGTTGGAAAGATAAGGGGATAATGGAAAGGGAACACCTCACTAGGTAGACCACCTCATATGGATGTCACAGGCCACATGGGTCTAAGAGCGATGGCATAGTCACTCTTGGGACTAGGGTAGAGGATCTGAGGCACCCCTTCAAGTCACGTTCTCCCATACTCTCCTATGGTTGAGCCCTCTAAAGACATTAAAATGCTTTGTGATTGAATGAATAATTTGGCCATGAATATAATATTATTTAATTATGATAATATACTAATTAGTATTATTGTGGTAATTGGTTATAATTTGCTAATTAGTGTCATTATGGTAAATTGTTTCTAATGTAGGTGGAGGGATTCAATTAGGTGAAATTTATTCTCTAACCCATTTTTTATTTAATTAAGGAATTATAGAAAAATTAGGGTATTCCTAGTTAGAGCACATTCCAAAATCAATACCCATTAAAACTTAATAACTCCTCCAATAGATGTGAGTAAAAAGGTGGGATAGTAGGAAAAGAGAGGCATGAACCAACAATGCCCAAGTATGATAAAACACACCAAAAATGCCTCCAAAGCTGCAAATCATCACACACGTACCAAAATATATCTAGAAGACAATATAACTTGCAAGACCTAAAAGAAACAAAGTAGCCATCACAAATATGAGCTCAACTACAACCCTTGAAATGGAGCTATACCACTATTCAGCTAGGAGATATCTTGAAATCTTGAAACTAAAGTTGACTGAGAGGGTGTTTCTCCTCAAAGTCCAAGGTGATAAATCTACATTTCGATAGCACTTTGTTATAAAAAATTAGCAATAACCAAATGAAAGCAAGTGAGGGCATACATGTAGGTTTTGAGATCCAGAAGTTTGAATCCCTTTTCTCTCCAAAAAGGGATTCCACACTTAAGAAGATAAACAAACTTTATTTAAAATCACTTAAGTCCTTATTTTTTGTGTCCACTATAGTTTTTCATAAAATTACTTTTTAGAAACAACTTAAGTCAACAAGTGCTAGGTGTGGTGGTCAAAGGGGGCCACTTAGACAATATATAAATTAACTTAAGTTGTAAACCTTGATTTTTCGATATCCAAGGATGGTGGATAAGCCAACTGCCAAAAGTATCAAGATTCCAACAATTACAACTACCACCACAATCAAAAATAGTAACCTTGCATTGAACTACTCCCAAGACCAATGCCAAAATTAACAATTACTAAATATATAATATTGCTAAAAATATTTAGTGTGTCCAAACTCAAAATAACTACATTCTGAGAAGTAGCTGTGACTTACTAAAAATATTAGTGACTTCCCACCAAGGATCTCAAAAATCTAGAAAGATCTAAAAAACCCTCTAGCAAACTCCTGCATCAACCTCTTGAAAAGCTAACAAGAAACCTCAAAAAATCTTGGAAATCCTAAATCACCTTTGAATATCCTATGGGAGGGACTCCAAAAATAGGCTAACAATCACTAAAAAGCATAGGGGTTAAAAGGGGACATTATAGGCTAACTCATCTTGGAAGGTCCACACAACTTTCAATACTATTTTGGCTCCTTCGTGGACCAAATCATTAACCATTTGTGCTCCAAAGACTTTAAAAATGGTCGCCACTAATAAATCTTAAAACCTTTTTTTGTATGTTCCTTTGTTCAATCCAATTTCCCTCCATTCACGAATTTTAATATATAGGGTCTTTATCCCCACCATTTAACCCTTTGTTCCAACTAATATTTTCCCTAATCTACCCTACACCTCCCCTTTTGGAGTTAACCCCCTTACAAATAATTGACAACTAGTGACTAAGAAGAGTCCTAAATCAAATTTAAAAGATGTTTAAGGTCTTAGCTTTTGGCATGAAGTTTATGTTTCCCCAAATTGGAGATCCCCCAAATCTACCTCTCTCTACAAAGAAATTTGAAATGAAAGAAGGTGACATTTACCCTTCAACCTCACATGGGAAAGGAGATGGAAAAAAAAATCAAGAAAGTTTATCGATGTTGGTGCTAATAAAAAGGTCCACTAAACCAATTTGAAACAATATCAAGATAAATTTGGTGAGAAGTAAGATCAGGTCACCAAAAGACCTTTGAGTTGACCTCCTTAAGAAACCTACATGAAAGAATATATTATCATGGAATATTTGAGGACTTATTAGTCCTTAGAAACAACTTCTACTCAAAAACTGTAACATGAGAAATAAACATGATATTTTGCTAATATAAGAAATCAAAGTGTCAAGAAAAAAATTAAAGCACACAAGGAATTAGTATTGGCTTAAGTTAGATTTTTGCCTAAGAAACACCAGTGGGGCTCTATGAGGCATTTCTATGCCTAGAAACAAAGATAGGTTTGATGGAATATTACTTTGCCACTCTAAAAACAACATTGAAACTATGTTAATAGAACATTGCTCCAAAAATCACTAGATTTTGTCTAATATCTATTTCCCTTAATATGAGGTTAAAAGGAATATTCTTTGGAAAAATATTCTCTTGTAAAGAAAATAATGATTATATCAATTGGTTGATGGTAGGAGACTTCAACACACACTCTTCCCGTTTAAGAAATTTGGAGGCCTAAAGCATTATTAAGATAACATGATTTTCTTTTATAATTAATTGCATAAGAAAGTATAATGGACATAGAACTTAGGGCTCTTTATTCACATGGAAAAAGAGAAGAATTAAGCATTAATTGATTTAAGTGAAGGGTATGTGCAAGATCATGATGGGCCAAAAAGTGGCAATATGATGGGTATGTGGCTAACAACTTTTTTTTTTAACCCAAAATTGATGAAATGAAAAGCACTTTTAAATGAGATACTCAACTTTCCACCAATATAAATTATGCTTTAATTTGAATTTAATAAGTAATTATTATTCATTTTCTATTTGACTTAGGACTAAAGTCCTGATTGATAGGCTAATTGAAAAACATCTATAGCTTTCGAATGGTATCACATTTTTTGAATCCAAAATATGCATCACATTCTATGCTTCGCATACTATAGGATTCAAAAAATAAAAATTGAATTTCATGAAGTTTTGACCAAATTAAAGTGGTTAGACATAGGAGTTTTTATATTTTTTTAAATTTGTAATTAAAAAATCATAATTAATTATTTACTTGGAAAAAAATTACAAAAAGATATGACATGAGTCCTCTACTTATATCTAAAATCTTATAAAAAAATATTATCATTTTATTGTGGTTAGGGTGGTCGGACAAACACCTACTTCTTATTTTTTCCCTAAAATTTAAGTACTATTGCATTGAGATTTCAAATTTTTAGAAAATAGATTTTAAAAAAAAAAATCCTAGTAGTTTAGAAACTACATTCAATTTGCTACAAATTCTATTCTTACATATTTTTGAAATAATATAGATAACTTATTCAAATTTTTACGTCAAGTAACTGCCTAACTCTGATTTTTCTAAATTTTTTGCCACTTAAGGGCCTATTTTTTCCATGATGATCCTGCACATAGCCTGAAGCTTGATAAGTTCCTCATTTCATGTAACTAGATATTTTTGTGAATGCAAATTCAAACACTTAGTCTTAAATCTAGGGCTCACCTTGTTAAGAAAGGGCTTTTTTTAATTTTTCGTAGGGGCTCTAAAGCTTTGTTCTGGGGGGATTCTTGGGATGGTCACCCTCCTCTTCTCTCAATATACCCTCATTTATAGGCTCTCAGTGATAGTTTTATTGGTGCTAGTTGGTGTAGGGTGGCTGATTATAAGTTAGTTCAACACTTGGGGCAGCGTTTTATGTGCAATTGGAAAGATCCCCATGAATGGCCTCCTGGGGGGACTGAGTAGGAGCGACGAGATTTGGCTAGGATTCTTGATAATAGGGAATGTTCATCTCTTTTGGACATGGATACTCTGGCTTGGGGACAGGATTCGATAGGGAAGTTTTTGGTGGCCTCTATGTACCTTCAGTTGGACAGGAAACTTTTTGGAGGATTGGTGTTCCTTGGTGGAAACGAGTGTGGAACAAGTTCTCTTGGCCCAAATGTAACTTTTTTCTTTGGTTGCTAACTAAGAATCGATGCCTCACTTGGGATAATTAGCAAAAAGAGGTTTCAATGGCCCATATATTTGTGTTATGTGTCATAATAGTGAGGAGTGCTCTTCTCACATTTTCTTCTAGTGTTCTTTTGCTAGGGAGATGTGGTATCTCTGGTGCGGGGTTTGGAATCTACCCTGTTCGTATGTCTCTTTGCTGGTTGAGTTTTGGGCTTGTCTTGGTTTATTGCCAGTTAAGACTTCTTTTCTTAAGGTTGCTTGGTATATTGGGCCTTCCTTTATTCTTTGGAATATTTGGTTGGAATAGAATCATTGGATATTCCAAGGGGCACATTTGGCTATCAAGCAGTTGTGGCAGTGAATTGTCTGCACTCTCTAGGAGACAGTCATGGCTAAGTGTGATCTTGGTAGTCCTATGGATTCTGTTGATTTGAAGATTTTTAGAAGGTTGAGATTCCCTACTCAAGAGAATGGTATTCCTATTAGATAGAGGTGTAGACGGGTTAAGGAAAAAGTTGTTAGGGAAGGTAGATGGAATCCTCCCCCTCCTGAGTACTAAAGATTAATACATATGGCTCTTCTAGACAAAATCCTGGCCCTGCAGGGATAGGTGGTATTGGTAGAGATAGTTCTTGGAGATGTCCAGTTCTTCTTTTCTACTTATAAAGGGTTTCATACTAATAATTTTATGGAAGCCCTTGCTATTTGGTATGCTTTCGAGAGAGCTTTTGCTCTGGGTTGGAGACAGGTCCTTTGTGAATCTGATTCATAGGTGGTGGTTTCTATGTTGACTAAGAGGCAGTTGGATGGGGATAATTGGAGGTTATCCCTAGTTATTTGTCAAATTCTTAGTTTGAGCGGCTCTTTTGACTCAGGTTTCTTTTTCCCATATTTCTCGGGGGTGGAATGGTGTGGTGGATTGCTTGGCTAAATGGGCATCCAATGGGCTAGAAGGTTGGAATATTGTTGGCAGGAGTTCTTTGCCTTTGGATCTTTCTTGTATGTTAGATCAAGTACTTGATAAGGATAAGGTTGGTTAGTAGTTGGTTTTGATTTGGGCTTGATGCCCTTCTACTTTGTATTTCTTCTTTGAAATTAATAAATTTTTACCCCTTTTTTCTAAAAAAAAAATCTAACCACAACTCCCTTCTCTTCTCATGGTTGGAGTTTTGAAAACTATAATTACTACCCACAAAATTATAATATATATTCTAATTTTTTTATAATTCAAACATTCTCTCTATAGTGATCATTTATCTCAAGAAGTTTTGGAGACTATAATTACTACTCACAAAATTGTACACTCCATGGATAAGATTTAAAAATAATGGATTGTGCACTTTCTACTATTTTGGTATTATATTATACACCATTAAATTTTGTACACATATAGTTCGTATTTACGAAAATCAAGTAACTAGCACTACCAATGTTTGTGTGCTTATTTATATTATGTTTATTTTACAAAATATGGAAAAATCTATTTTAGAAATTCCATTACATGAGGAAAGATGCTGGAAAGTTGCTCAAATGTGTTAAAATTGAACTATATTTATCACACTTAACTACAGTCATGTCTCATGCAAGAGACACATCTCTTCATGATTTTTATGCATTTAAAGATCATTATGATCCACATAAAGAATTAAGAGAAAAAATCAGAGCAGGTTGAAGCATGATTGCAAAAATCATTGCTAAATTCTAGAGAAAATAATTACAACATTATTGCAGAAATAATTGTTGGTTTTTAAGAGGATAAAACTCCATTATCGGTCTCAAAGATCAATACAATTTTTTATTTTATTTTTTGATCACAAAGATCATCATAGATTTTTTTATCACAAAGATCATTGCAAAAACAAAAAATATTTATTTTTGATCATAGAGATCATTACAAATGGAAAATAATTTATTGAGTTTCATCTCTATTAAGTTTTCTGGAGCTGAAAATTATGGAGAGTGGCATCATCAAATGGTCCAAATATTTTTCTTTTGGGAGACCTCACTTCCGTTGTCAAAGGAACTATAACAAGACATCCCATAGATGCTCGTCTACAAGATGAATTTCATAAAAATTCATGTCAAGCACTAGCTTTGATAAACTTGTTTATTAGTGGCACACTAATAGAAAATGTGCAAAATGAAACCACACCAAAGGAAACTTGTGATGCAATCACTAAAATATTTAAGCACAATAATGATGTGAGAAAACACATGCTTTGAACTCAATTATATAATCGAAGAATGGATGGATCTATAACTAACCATCTATCAAAAATTAAGGGTATTTTAAATCAACTTGCTAATGTAGGTGAGACTATAGCTAATAAAGATATTGTCTCCATATCTCTTAATAGTTTACCAAAATCATTTGATAATTTCAAGACTACACTCACATTAAGTGGAAAGTTGTCAACCCTAAAACTCAATGATCTAGAGTGCCTATTGTTGCAACATGAGGAAATGTTTAATAGAGATAATGAAGTGGAATCAACAATTGCTTTTGCCTCTAGGTTCAAGGAATAAAGTCTCATTGGAAAATAAATGCTAATATGGATAATAATTGACAAAGGAAAGAAAGGTTTTGTGATTATTGCAATCGTCCAGGTCATTTTGACGAGAAATGCTTTAAAAAAATTATTGCAAATGATATGAAAAATACATTTGAAAAAGGAATGTGTGAAGTGTATGATAGTGAAGGAAAATTAATTTTTGATAGATATATGAAAGGAGGCCTATTTTACTTGAGGAAAAACTCCTCTAAGTTCTAGTTCCAAGAATTTTCTCAACAAATCAGCTATGCCATGAAAGGCTTGGCCACATTAATCCTCAATCACTAAAGAAAATGTTTGATCAAAATATAGCATATGGTATTCCACCCATCACTACAGAGAAACATTTTTGTGAAGCTTGTCTCATGGGGAAACAACATAGAGAAAAAAATGATTACGGAAAAGTTTGGAGAGCCTCCAATAAGTTGGAATTGGTTCATTTTGATCTTTGTGGACCTATGAAAACAACTTCTATAGGAAAATGTCGATATTTCATGACATTCATTGATGACTTCACTCGAAAGGTTTGGGTTTATTTTTTCAAGAATAAATTTGAAGCATTTGATATTTTCAAAGAGTTTGTACATCAAGTTGAGAATGAAAGTGATAAAAAAATTAAAATGCTAAGATCAAATAATGGGGGGAATATACTTCATATGAGTTCACCAACTTTTGTAAACAAAAAGGAATTAAGAGATAATTTTTAGCTCCATATACTCCACAACAAAATGAAGTAGCTGAAAGAATGAATAGAAAAATTCAAGAGAAACCTAAGTCCATGCTCAAGGCTTGTAATCTTGATGAAAAATTATGGGAAGAAGTAGTTCATACAATAGCTTATTTGATCAATTGAAGTTTGACTAATAGTTTAGAAGGAATCTCTCTAGAAGAAGTGTGGTCAGGAAGGAAACCTACAGTTAGGCATTTGAGAATTTTTGGGAGCATTGCCTATAGGCATATTCCACAAGAGAAGAGAAGAAAATTTGATGATAAGAGTAAAAAATGCATCCTTTCAACATAGGCTATGATGACTCTAGTAAAGCTTATCAGTTATATGATGCTAAAACCAACAAACTTCACATCTCTAGAGATGTCAAATTTGAAGAAGAGCATCCCCTTCCATCCATTTTCCATGATGATGTATTAGAAGAGAAGGATGATAGTGGGACATCATCATACTCACCCAAAAATGATGAAGTACAAACAAAAATTCCTATTGAATCTACAAAAGAAGGGGAAGAAATTGATGAGCCAAATTCAAGCATGATGTCTACTCCACAATCTCATGTTCCTCTAAGGGGATCCAAATGAGCCAAAAAAACACCTATCAGGTTGCAAGACTATGAGATCAATTATGCATTAATGTTTTCTAAGTGCTCATGAACCAAGCACTTTTGATGAAACAATAAATGATGAAAAATGAAAAAATGCTATGAATCAAGAGTTAAATTCAATTCATCAAAACAAAACATGGGAGTTGTTTCCCTTGCCTATTGGAAAAAGACTATTGATTGTAAATGGGTAAACTAACAATCCTATTTTTATAGGAGGCCCTGATCATCTAGTTTGGTTACCGTGTGATAAAATAAAATTTATGGAGGAGGTGTTAAAATTAAACTATATTTATCACACTTAAAGTAACTATAGTCATGTCTCATGCAAGAGACACATCTCTTCATAAGTTTTATATATTTAAAGATCATTATCATCCACATATAGAATGAAGAGAAAAAATCTATTCAATGTCCAATTTTAACAGCATGTTCCCCTACTTTTTCTTATGGGAGGTTGTAGGTTTTAATGCTTGATAAACAAAAGAAATAAGCTTTATGGCTTGGCTCTATTATGTTTTATTAGTAGCTTTATGTTTGGGCAGATGTACAATTAGGTGGGGTGATTGTTGTACTGATCATGTGAAAATCCAAAATAAATCAATTTTCCTATCTCCATGAGGTATTCCATGTTGGACCATTTATTTATAGCCTTAACAATTGAACTTGATTTCAGCATAGGTGGTTTGCAATACAGACATTCCTTCTAATTCTTATGTCTGCAGTTGAAACCCTTTCCATGTTTCTATAGCTTGTTATGTAGATACTTTTAACTTTTGTTTCTATATCTCATGGCTTTGAGTAGTTTGCATATATAGTACATACCTTCTATTTTTGTTTGAATGCAATTAAAATTTCATTATGCCCTTGTTTGCTTTTATCTGCAATCTCGCCGTTATCATCAAATCTGTAATTTGCTACTTTGAATAATCATTGTTCACAAGTTCTGTGGAGATATATGTACATCTTTGTAAATTTTTAATTTTTTTGATGAAATCTGTAGTTGTCCTATTCTTTAGATTGTTAATATAAAGTTTAATGTTTATTTAAATTAGGTAGAATGGCCATGTGGCATGTATTCTTTAGCACTTTTTGATGTCTTGTTAAAAAAAAAATTTGTGCATAAGCATTAATTTATATATTATTGATGTCATCACAATCAAAATGGAGTTGTTTTTAATGTAGGATCATATTTCAACAAAATAATTTATAGTAACTGTCTCATTTTTAATTTATATCGAATGACATGCTCAAGAAAATGTTAATATTATGTAATGCTTCCTGATGTCCATCTCCTCTTGTATGTAGGTTAAATATGTTAGAGATAACGAATAATTTCTCCCAGTTCTGCATGTATGCGGTGGAGATAACTGGCGATAGACTTCAGTTTAATTTTGTTTTGCATTAGATGAACTCGCATGTTGTAATCTGTAGTTCAATTTTATTCATTGCATAGATAGACTTTAGTCTTTAGTTGCTTAATTTTTGTAGTCTCTCTTATCTATAATAACCGCTTTTTGATCTGCTACATTTATAATATACATTAAAAGGAGTGCGCCACATTGAGCCAGTTAGAAATTCTTAAAGACAAGGAAGCCCCTTTTACTATCTACACTTTTAAATGCCAGTGTCCCGTAGATGATAACATGGAAACAAAAAGTAATTACGAGCATAGCATCATGGAAAAGACATTGCTCTATGACCGGAGATATTTTACAAGTGGTTAAAGAGTTATATAAGCAGGCAGACTGGGAATCATCCTTTATAGCATTGCAAGAAGAATGAACATAATACTATGGAGACTAATTACAATAGCATTATTTACGGAAATAATACACAAAGTGCTCCTTTACCCTGGAATAGATGTTGTACTGAATAATAAATCAACAAGTCTTGCATATGAATTTTTTTTTATAGAGGATTTAGACATTTTTATTTGAATCGATTAAATCATGTTACAATCTTACAAAAGTGAAATTACATTCTCTTCTTGATACTACGAGTTTGTTTGTTTGACACTCTTCATATGCCATCAAGATCTCTTTTTGATACCACAAACTTTTATGGCATTCCTTGTACGCCATCAAGTTGCGCAACATCCATCAAATTGCGCAACATTACTTCTGTGAGCTTTATTTTCCAATACCACCTATACCATAACATTGAAAAACATAACATTCATTTTTCAATATGACTATTTCTACTCTCCTAATATTCATTTTCCCAATACCACCTTTAACAAACACTCCAATTTAGAAACACTATTCTTCCCATACTACTTTGTGCAGCTATATGAAAACTTTATAGCACAATTATCATATCTTGGCTGAAAACAAATGCAATATATAGAGTCCGTTGGTGTTGGAAGTCATGCTTTTTGAATGCTCTTTTGCATGCTCTTGAAATCATGCTTGCCGAGCAGCATCCTGTATGAGCATATAATTTTGAAGAAAACCCAAATCTGAATCAAAATAAACGCATGGAAAAATCAAAATATAAAATTCTCCATTAACATCATAACCTAAAATCTAAAATACCCCAGATTTTACCCTATCTCAGTCTTCTAAATTTTCCATTGAAATACCATTGGAACCCACACAAAAATCAAACTTCAGATAACCCAAACTTGTCTGAACGTACACAAGTCTCTCCTACATTTTTATGAAGCTTTCACTCATCTAACTTACATTCCTATGAACTTGTATAATTTCATTACTCTCTTACTATAGAAGTGGTTTAATGGAGGGTGACTTAAAAAAATTCAGTTAGTGTTCTTAAAATTTTTAAGATTATTTTAAAGTGTTTCATAAATTTTGTAGTGTAGTTAAAATTAAAATTTAAGCACAAAAATTTATGGAACTGGTAATGAATTTTATTACTTTCTATATTCAACCCCAATATGTTATTATTTTGTTAATAATAAATAAATATAAAATAAAATAAACATTAAAATTTGATGAAAATTTTAAAAATTCAAATGATTGACAAGTGGCAAGGAAAAAAACTTAAGTTGATGGACCAATTTCTAGCCCCACCCCATTTATACCTGCTTAAATTTTCAAGCTAAAAAATAAAAGAAAGGCCACTATTGTAATCTTGTTGCATTTTTTTGCTTCATGGGATCCTTAACCACCCAATGGAACCGCACCCTAAACACTAATTATCTTTCATGAAATCACACACTAAGCATTTTTTAGAATCTAATTATCTTTTACTCAACCAAACTACCACCTTAGTGAGACTATTTAATATGAAAATCCAATTAACCCACTAAAAAGTTATGAAAAAACAGATAGCCTAAAATTATAACACAATTTTAAAATTGAAAAAAGACTCACACCTCATAAACACAGGTGAAAATACAAAAATTGTCACACCTTGTAAACACAAGTGACCATACAAAAGTGGTTACACCTTATAAACTCAGGTGAACATAAAAAAGTGGTCTCACTTTATAAACACATAAGATTACAAAAAGGATCACACCATATACATGCGCAAAATTGCAAAACAGTCACGCTGATAAGTTTTAAAACTGATAAGACACAGGAGAACAACAAATAGTTACTATGAACACATTGAAATCCACATCAAACTGAAGTTATTAACATATCAATGAAACCGCCTTCAACACGCACAAAATCCCCAACAAATCAAAATAGGCATAATTAAGGTGTCATGAGCCAGCACCGTTTTAAAATTAGACAGATGACAATAAATAGTCTAAAGAAAACAAAAACAAAAATCCATGACCTAGCCAATATAATTTAAAAAAACACTAAAGTTAAAGCGATACTGAACGATTGTACATTGTCAAAAAAGAACTTCAAACATACAACTTTATGCCAAAATCACAAATACAAACGTAAACAGCCTTTATAACTGTCAACTTAAGACAGACGACATTAAACCGTTCAAAAAAGATAGCAAAAAATCAATGACAGCCAATATATTGAACCGATACCCTTAGCTGAAATCTATAGCAAACAAATGGTAACCATGCCTACGAAGAAATGGCAATCAAAATGATGCTAACAAGACCAACACTTCGTGAAATTGCTGCAACTGCATGGTAAACATTGTGCTTGAAATAATAAGACCAAGGAAGCATGCAAAAAAACCAACATCGAGATTCTTATTTGAATAGACACAAACACTGGCAGTTGGAATAGATGTCAACAGGATAGTATATAAATTATTGCACAGTGAATGAAAAGATGATAGGCTAAAATTTCTCTAAGTTATCCTGAGAAAAAATAGCTACCCCATACACGACTTAAAAAATATGTTGAGATCCTGTCCACAATTTTGAGGGCACCCACAATAAAAATGTTCCTAATTTCTCTTATGCGCTCTCTCAATGTCATCTTTCATTTTCACAATTAGCAACCTGGGGGGACTAGAGCATACAAATATAAACAAGAAGCCTTGCAGATTTGTTTTGTAATCCTTTGGTGTTCAAACAAAAGTATTAACTTCAAATGGTGTTCTGACCTCCTTCAAATGGTTAAGAGACATGCTATAACAACTCGGGCCATGGAACCAATGCTCATACACCAAGTGGCCCACTTCCCCTTAAATCCCCCCTGTGCTTTACTGATGCACCTATATGGGCCAATGGGTATGTGTGGGTGCTTGTAGAATCAAACTATTCCTCACTTTCTTATGGATACAATAGCAGCAGATACAATCAATAGCACCTGGCATGAATGTGATTCCCACATCGCCTTCACATACAAATCATGTTATTTAAACAAAGATAGACCACTCCGCCCTTGTCCTCCTCAACCCCTGTGACATTTTACATTATTGTGTACAATATTTCCTGCTTACTAGCCTCGTGAATGTGGCACTTTTATGTTAAATGCACCTTACATTTCAATATTTCATTTGTCCTCAAGGTAAATAAACAGTTGCCCCTTTGGTCATGGAGAATGAACTCAGTGTTTATTTCATATTTTGCATAGCTTCTAGCCTAAAGTTACAAGGAAATGGAAACAAGAAACTTCGATTTTCTAGTAACCTCAAGAAAATATTTCATATATTAATTAGCTTCTAGCCTAGTTTACAAGAAAATGGAAACAAGAAACTTTGATTTTATAGGAACCTAAGAAAACATTTCATATTGTGATTTAGCTTCTAGCCTAAGTTACAAAGAAATAGAAACAAGAAACTTTGATTTTCTAGGAACATCAGGAAAATATTTCATATTTTACTTAGCTTCTAGCCTAAGTTACAAGGAAACTGAAACATGGGATATTAATTTTTGAGAAGCCTCAGGAATTTCCCTTTACTGGGTGTCTATGTTTTTATGTTGATTTCACTTTCTAAAACAACAAAATGGGACTCAAGATGGCATTTCCTATAAAATTATTTTCTAACACAACTGTTAGGATGTTCAATGGTAAGATTGAATGCATTTTATGGATCTGTCTAGCTCTTTCCAAAGATATGTGATTACAAATACTTAATGTTAAGCTGATAATATTACATTCAACTATATTTGTAACTTCTAAGCGTTGCTGCTCAAGTTGCAGCTTCTTCTTTATCCCTTGAACATAGTAATTATATTTACTTGTATTCACATAGAATTTTTCTAGTGTAAAATTTATCTCAAACTTTATGCTGCACAATGCAAAGACTTGCCAATTTAGTGATTTTTTCGAATATGACAGTCATCAAAAGTGGGATTTCCTGATTTATCACTTAGTTCAGCATCAAGATCCTAGGGAATGATGGGATTAGTTGCACACAAGACAAAATTATAGTTATAAAAATTAATGCGAATACTTGTAAAGGGCCAAGTTTTCAAACAACAGATAAGAGATTGCTTTTCCAGTTATCTTAAAAAAGTCAAAGAACAGGAAAGGATACAAAGAGAAAACAACGAAGGGGACTGGGGATGGAGGATAGAGTTGGAAAAGTTGAAGGGAAGAAATTCATTGCACAGGAGAAGGACCTAATAAGACACATGTTCTGGTGAAGAAGGTTGTATCGAACAATTCTGCTTGTACGAGTGTATGTAACAGTAAATTTGGCTATGTATTTATTTCTCTTGTGACATTGCTTCTCTTTTTGAATCAATGTTTTCTTTTAATAATATTTAATGGAGCTTGGAACTTCCTACACCAACTTTATGCTCCCTTTCCACGAAGTACCTCAATAAATCAAGTTACATTTTTCATTTTTCCTTTCTTAATGTTGATTCTTTTTCCTTGCATTGTGTGTTATATGTTCAATTGGAAAATGGTTGTGTATCTTTGTATTGCTAAAAAGTTATAGAAAAAATCTTCGAGGTCTTATTTGTCAAACATATACAACCTTTATTTAATCTAACTTTGCATGATGTGTTTCAGAGAAATCAACAAAATATAAAAGGAAGAATGGGAAAGGTTTCAAGGCAGGAGAGAAGAGAAGTGGCAAGCTACACCAAACACAAGTAGATTATTCTGGCAGGAAGACTGGATCATTAAACTATAATGCAAGGGGGAACAACAATTTTTGTATGCTCCAAACCATTGCCTCTCAAGGCCCCATTTGCCCCACTCTTATTAGAACAAAAGAAATCAAAGAATATTGTAAGTATTTTTGCAGTTTATAGTCCTAATTTAGAATTATGTGCTTATGGTTAGCATTCTATTCTATGGTTACCCGGTCCTCCTAGTAGTCTAAAAAATCTCAATGTTTCCTCCTGTTGATGAGTGTTTTGTGACACACCCAACACCTTTTAGGAATAAAAAAGAAAATGCCCAAAGGCAGCTCTATCCTCTCTTGAAAAATTACCTCTTATGCTAAGATTGCCAGAAAGATCATACGGTAATTCCAATGTTCCGGTTTGGGGGATGGACAAGCTCAATGGATGATGTGATATGCTGGTTTCACAAAGGGACCTTGAAATGAGGAACTTACTCAAAGTAGGGAGTTGGATTGATGCAACGTTGAACGCTCTTATGTTTTTTGAATTTTCAGTTTAGGATAAAATAAATAAGAAAAAGGATGAGGGTAAGGAACTAGATTTATGCAGAACTAATCCTATGAACTTCGGAGACAAATGCTGGATAATGGAATTTAAACCAATCTTTGCTTCGCCAAGCACGGCACTACAACTAGACAAAGACGGTGCAATCTTCAAGGGTTTACGAAAGATATCCTATTACACTATATCACCATCAATTCGACCAATGCATATAGATAATAGAACTCAAATTAAGCAATTTTAATGTTCAGACTAACCTTACACATCAAATTGAAAATCATCCAATTGAAAAAGGTATGAACTAATTCCACTTTCCAACACTATCAATCTTTCATTCATCTAAAATACTTGAAAACAAATTTACTCTATTTTGAAGAAATCAATGAAACCATGCGGGCTCATAGAAATAATAAATGCTCAACTCTGAATCCACTTATTATTTAAACAGCAATATTGCAACAATCTCATCAGTCTCTCCCTGAATAAATGAAATGAATGGGGTTTATATAGGCACCCCAATTACAAAGCAACGGCCAAGATTAAATTTGAAATCAACGGCCAAGATCAATTTGACAAACCCTAACCCTAAAAGCATAACAAACTCAAAGACACGTGGCACAAGCAGAACACGCCACTTGGAGCATGGCAAATGATGACACCTTGCACTTCATTCGAGCAAGTAGGAATCCAGAATGCAATTCCCTTTGGATCGCTCCCTAGCTGCAAATGCAAGAAATTTGGCTAACACAGAATCAAGTTCCTCCATCGAGATATTTGGCACAGAATCCAGTTGCATTCCAATCACGTCCAAGGTCTCCAGGCACTGAGTAAAAATTCCTTCCCATCTAGCCTCCTGCTTCTGAAAGTTCTCCATGAAGGTCAAAAGGGAAGACATATCATCAAGCTGATTCTCTGTAATAATCTGCACTTCTTTGAAGTAAATGCTCATCACACTTTTCTTCAATCCTTCTAAGTCTATGCCATTCGTATCATGATGTTCTTGTCCTGTTAATCCTTCAAGAGAAGTGAGGATTTTGAACTGAATTTTCTCAATCGTGCTCCGTATAGCAGCACATTCTTCTTTTATTCCATCATATGTCTTCTTTTTGGCCAACAAGGAATAATACCACCTGCTGAAATCATACGAGGCTCCTTCTTTGACAACACCTTCCTGGATCAAAATTTGCAAGGAAACTTCTTTTAGAACCCTCAAACGAGGTATCACTTTGTCCTGTACATACTGGAAATCTTCCCAATGGTCCTCAACTTGACTCACTTCAGTTATCAGCAGTGCAGATCTGTCATAAGTTTGGGCGCACTTCTCCAAGAATTGCTCCATTTGTTTTGAAATATTGGTAACCCAACTCCTGGTTGCTTGACTCGTAATCCTCATAGCCTCAAGGACATCAACGGACTCCGGGGTAAGAGATGACGGTGGAATAAAGGCTGCATTTTCCTGACGCAAAGGGGCTGTTAGCTGCTGAATGAACTCTATCAGCCTTAGATTTTCTAATTCCAACCTTTCCTTCTTCTCTTCTGTTTTATCAAACTTCTCCCTGATGGCTTTGGAAGTGTCTGCCAACTCATGGAAATCCTGATCTATTGTCGTTGGCCTAATGTCCAATGTTGTAACTTCGTAATCCATAGGAGCAATCTGATCTCTTAGCTTGTCAACTTTCGGGACTGCCACCTGCAAGATCCTGGATCCTGTACCATTCCTGGTAATCTGAGAATATTTCTTAGGCCTCTTTGGCATTTTAGCCTTGCCAATTCTTTCTAGGAAGTCTTGTATGCTCTCAACTAGTTGAACCTCATCCAGTGGTCTGGACTTCTTCTTCAAACTTTCAGTTAGCCAATCCGGAATTGTGGATAATTCCATACCATCTTCTAACTGAACATCATCATTAATTCCCTTAAGAGCAGAAATTACCTCATCGCCTAGTTCTTCATTGTCCTCAAGAATCTCAGTATCTCCTGCACCTTCAATCATCAAAGTATCATCTCCTTCCAAACACTCCGTGGAGGCTTGATTTTGGAAAGAATCTACCTGTTCTAACTCTTGAAACTGAATTTCTTGCTCATAGCTTGGCTCGATATCAACAATGGATACATTTTCGATTACTCCAATTGACAAAGTCCTTGAAGATGAGGGATTTTCAGTCACCTTCTGCTTCTTACTTTCCAATTCCTCATTAGTTGACTCCTTTTCCTCTAGTTGAAGGTTTCCACTTACTACCTTCCTCTTGCTGGGATATGCAGATTCATCAGGATTTTCGCCAATTGCTTCCTCCTGGCCATCCTTATTGTTTAATGTGGCGTAAGTAAGAGAAATTCCTTCCTTCCTCAACTTGCTGATCTGACCATCGACCCATTCCCTTGAGTAAGCAAAAATGTCCTTCATCAATGTGTTCAAATTAGCCATCTCAGGTTGTGTCCAGTTAGGCAATAAAATAGGCTTATCCTTTTCTTGTTCAAACTGAGGGTGAATGTAGTCCCCGTTGTCTTTCACTTGGTCAGGTATAGGAAACAAATCGCACCTTTTCACAAGTTCAACTGGAATTCTTGACCAAGCCTTCTTCCTTACTCCATACTCGTCCATCAGGTTAGACCAGTAATCTTCGATCTGCATAACATGAAGGGACTTCTTCCCGTGTATTCTCAGGTATGGGTCATAATCGGACCTTGGATTATAGGTGCTGAATTTGTAAAATTGTAACTCTACCCCTGCTGTTTTGGCTGACTGTAATGAAGGACAGACTTCTAGCATTTTTCCAATTGCAACCGGAAAATCCACTCCTTGTTTGTTCTTCTTCGCCTGAATGGAGTCTACACATGCTAGTTGCCTTGCTACCTCAAGCATAACAATTTTGTCTGTTGGGTATCGAGGAAGTCTGTACGGAGCATCAGAGAATCCATGAATTCTTATATAAGTAAATGTCGGAAACTGGATAAACCAAGACCCGAACTTGTCAAGCATTGCCATAGCTTCTTTAGATAGCCTTCTCTGCACTGTTCCTTGAAGAACTCGTGTGATGTACATGAGGAAGGCGTCATTTGTTATTTTGAAGTTGTCCCTGTAATGTAGTTGGAGCTGCGGGTAACATTCATATGATTTGAGTTGATCTTTCCGAAGTCCCACTTCGCCTTTACAAATCAGTCCTCTGTACTTAGTGAATCTTGCCAGAATATAAACCACATAAGAACTCATGTAAAAGGTTTTAGTTTTTTCAAGGTTTCTCAACTGGAAATCGATATTATCACTTATTAACTTGGCCCAATTTACAGCCTCCATTCCCAATACAATTTCCTCCACGTATGAAAACATCCATACCTCAAAGAAGGCTCCTTGAGACGTTCCCATAACTCTGTTCAGCATGTGAATCATATCACTATATTCTATCTTAAAATCTGTGCAAATTAGTCTCTTTGGCAACTTGGAGCGATGCCTTTTGGGTTCTTTAATCCAGTTGGAATTGATGATGTCCAAACAGGATTCCTTGGCTTGATCGAACATGGCCTGTGATTCTTGCTGAGTCCTGTTCAACATTTTCCGGCGATGGGGAATACCAAATACTTCCCTGATTGAATCCTCTGTGAAAAAGGCCAAGGTGATTCCATTCGGAGTTTTAATTGATCTTGTTTGAGGATTGTACCTTCTGGCGCATTCAACCATTAACTCATTGCACTGAACCGCAGGCGGAAATCCTGCTGCTTGATGGAGTCCAGACTTAACAATATTTGAGGCGATAGGTGTAGGCATTTCGTTTTCTGTGCCAAACATCCTTCTCTTGTGCTGAATCGCATTAAATTGTTCAAAGTTTGTATCTGTCACTTTTCTCCACTTCGAGGACAACTGGGATTCTGGATAAAATTCCTTCAGGACTTCCTTGACTTGAGCTTTTCTGACTCCACCTCCCATGTTCTTTGGAGAAGACATTGCGCCTGTAAGAAACTCGAAGTTAGAGAATTTTTAAATAAATTTGCAAAAAGGCGATTTCTTGGCTGGAGAAATTTTAAAAAATTAATTAAAAATCCAGAACTAGATTAAAGGCTGCATGAAGAATAAATTCTTAAATAAAATCGATTTGCCTTTATTATTTTCAAAAGTATTCATGGAATTTTAAATAATCTTTTGGATTTTTAAAGGTTTATACTGAAGTTTTCTCCAATCTTTAATGAAAAATCCAATTCCCCTTTCAAAATCGCCAAAGGTAACCTGCAGTTGTTTGAAGAAAATCTGGAAATGAAGAGAAAAAATCCAATTCAATGTTCTGGAACTCAAGAAAAAATCCACTTGCAGCTGAAAAAGACGTCTTTTCTTGGGAGAGCTCTGCCTGTGAAGAAAGTCGACCTTGTAAATAATAAAATAATGAGCTCAGTAGATTGTCTTTTATAATAAAAACCTTCCTAAATCGTTTTAGGTCAATTTCTTTCTCTCATTGGTTGCATTTTGCTTTAAAAACGAAAAAGCAATCTTATCCATATCTTTGACTTTTCAAACAAGGCGCCCCTTTTGGCTTGGTGATTAAGTTTTAAAATAAAACTTAAGCTTTTCTCTTATTTTGCCTTTAGCAAAATTCGACCTTCAACTGGACTTCTTGACTTTTCAACTGGAATTTTGACTTCTCAAAGTGACTTTGCCTTAGAAAAAATTCGATTCCACCTTGAGAAAATTCAACTTCCAACTGGATTTTTCACTTCCCAACAGGAATTTTCACTTCACTCAATTTCCTAAAGTCCAGTTCAATAATTTTTTATGCCTTAGTTGATTTTTACTTTGTCCAACTGGAATTTTTACCTTGTCCAACTGGATTTTCTTGAAGAATGCGAATTTCCTCAAATGAATTTTACTTGGATCTTCCCTTTGATCAATGGATTTTCGAACTGGATTTTCTAAAGTTTCAACTGGATTTTCTAAACTCTCAAGGGCGTACCTCTTCCAGACTTAGGCGAATTTTGCCATGATCTACTTGCTTTTTAGTTGATTTTTCAGTGATTTTCCCTCATGATGGCGCGATTTTATCCAGTTGATTTTCTGACTTTGCATGCGCTTTTTCCTCGCTTTTCTCATCTTGCATGCACCTTTCTCTGCTTTGCATGTGCTTTTTCTCTGCTTTTCTCATGATTTTTTGATTTTTTGCTTGCTTTTTAGTTCCAAAAATAGAAACTTTTGACTCAAATGCTAATGACACCCTGTACTTTCTAAAAATAGAAACTTACTAAAAATAGAAAAAAGCAAAAAGCAACTTTCTAAAAATAGTAAATTCCAGATTGGGCCAGAAATGCCAAAAACGAAAAAAGCAAAAAAGCAAAAAAGTAGAATCCCTAAAAAATAGGAAGTGTCAGAATTGAGCGAAAGCATAGGCGATCCTCGTCTGCGAGGCCCTCTAAGCACTTCCATGACGTTTACGTTCAGTTTTGGGCTCAAACTCCCAACTTGGCTCGGACGATGACCCCAGACCTTGACATGAAATTCCCAAATATCAGACTTATGAAATTGCCACTCAACGCCAAACCCTAAGAGCAAACCAGCGAGGGTCCCCATTTGCAATGGGGTGATGTGTGAAAAAGGTCACAACACCTCCTCACAGCCTGTCGAGAGTATTCTGCAAGCAGTGTGTTCCACAACACCAAACTTGGTTTAGACAATTTGTCAAATAGTTGACAGGTATCTTATAAACTCTCAAACGTAACATAAAAAATGGAAAGCCTTGTGTAAATATAAACAAAACGGCTATGTACATAGTCCCAAAAAAACACTCAACGAAACCATGACAAGTGACTTACCTTAAGATTCTACACAAATTACTGACAAGGATATCCATAGGGTAGGGAAGCATGCTTTTTAATCCATGACTTCACCTACAACTGTGTGGCTCTCCAATGTGTAGATTTGATACTGAAGCAAAATTTCAACACCTACAACGACCACATGAGGTATGATCTTGATCAAAGGAGGAGGGTCACAAAAAGGAGAACTGGTTTACAAGCATGACTTTTTTGAATTGGAAGAACTCACAAGAAACTGTTCGGATTATATGGAATTTGTTGAGAAGAGGTCCATACAGGAATGAATCCAAAGTTATCAGGGAAAGAAGAAGAGGAAAAATCCCAACCATCTGAAAGCCCTTGGAGAAATTCAAGATCCTATTGGCAGGATTGATAAAATATATGAAAAGGCCCATCAATTCATGGAGTTTATAAATGAAGAACACCAAAAGCCAAGGAAAAAGCAGGAGGCAGGCAGATTAATACACCAAAGAGTCGGTGCATGCAAAAAAGGAGATAGTTGCTACCCTTGGGTTGGACTATGATCCGGATAAGGGAACTGCTAAAAACATAGCCATAGTGGCTGAGAACGTAACCGAGAGAATGCTTTCCAACCATGGATTCAGTTACTGAATTGCTGCCTCAAACCAAGTTGCTGCCACAGGTTGAACTGAAAATTAGCTCTGCCCCTACTAAGAACGAAAATGAAAATCATAGGTTGTTAGAGCACAAACACTCATCAATTAAAGAATACTTCTTTAGCAATAGCTAAGGATTCCACAAAAGCACTCCTTAATATCCCCAATTCCAATTTACCAGTGATCATTCCAAAGGAAAAAAGTCCTTTAACCATAAAGTCTTCTCAAGCTGTTAATAAAAACGTACAAAATCCAGGATCATATACCAAAATATGGCATTAATAAATTCATCTAGTAATGTAACTAAACACATTTTTTCCCAGAAGCTTTACAGTCAAAGTCATATAATTTGTCACTGGCATCCCATATTTTTATATTCAACCCGGTACTACTACATCGTTTCCAATTTGGCTTTATGTTAGGAATGGGACAACCCTCAAATAAAAATTTGGCAAAGCCTACAATCAATAACACAACTGTTCTAATGAAAGAGTTGTCAGAGAAAGCACACTGTCATCAGCTATTCTGATATATTTTGATTGGGCGTTTCTGGAATTACAATGTGAGAATCTTTAAAATCGAACAGTAATTTAACACAGGGTTTTAGAAGAACCCATTTTTTAAAGTATTTAATACAGGCGCCAAGGTTAACGAGATCAAAGTGAAAAAGCAACAAGGATCATCACCAAAAAAACTCAAGGATCCACCCGAGACTGAATTTCTCATTTGGAAGAATAGGGCATCTTTTCTTAAAAAATATTAAACAGGTAATAAGTATAACGAGATCAAAGTAAACATATAGCAGGAAAACAACAAATGCATAAGAACGAGTACAGAAACATACCTTAAGAGTTCACTTCAGAGTTTAGCAAGGTGAAAAGCCGAAGCCTTTGAAAGGGAGTCATGCTCGACTTCGCTTTAATCTTTCTATTTTATAGTCATCCAACTCAAATAAAAAAGAATCTGCACTAGTCAGATCATGCATATCACACTTACAGCGGTGGTCCCAAGTTAAAAATCTGCAGATGTCGAAATATGGTAATTGGAGTAGCTACCTACAGAATTCAAACTGTGCATGCTCTTCCATGCTTTTGTACGCTGCTGCCATGATTCTCGAATATCTCCCCACTGCCTTTTTCGTCCCACACATTTCCTCGTACCTTTTTCTGCTACCTTGCTGGTCGATGTTGATATTTCTGAGAAAATTTTATATTATTTTGATGTCTCACATTGTGTATGAACCAAATAGAGAAAATATTGAGATAATAAATATGTATCTTTTCATAGTTCCAATTACCGTATTTCGACATCTGCAGATTTTTAACTTGGCCCCACCGCTGTAAGTGTGATATGCAGGAACTGACTAGTGCAGAATTTTTCCCTTGGGCCCACCGCCGTAAGAATACGATCTGCATGAACTCAACTAATTCAAAATCTTTATTTGACTGGGATGACTATAAAATTTTGTCTTTTAAGTTAAAAATACTTAAAATATAATTGTTAGGTGGTCTTTGCACTATAACTAGCTATTGCACCTTAGTGTGCAATTGGTACGCATAAGAAGTGTGGAAAGTCATATATATATATATATATATATATATATATATATATATATATATATATATATAATAATTTTGTTAAAAATATAATATATATTTAGTAAATGAGATCAATTGGTAGTCATTTAAAAAATATTTTAATATTATTATTAATTTTTTTAATTTTTTTAATTATAAAATAATATTATTATATATTTTTTTTTAATTTTATGTATTAATTATTATATTTATTATTTATGTATTAACCATTATATTGTTATATAATATAAAATTATATATTATAAACCAAATTATTTATTATATAAAGTAATATAGCATTATGAATTATATTTATTATTATAGATTATGTTATATATAATAAATATTATTAGATCTAAATATAATTTAAGATATACTATATATTATATTTTTTTACATATAATACTAATTAAAATATTTAATATATTATATGTTTAATATTTGTTAAATCTATTATTTAAAAGCATATTAAACTTATTAAAAAAAAAATTTATATTTATTTATATAATAATTTAATATTAAATATAAATATTCTATATAATATATATTTATTTATAAAAAGTAATAATTAAATATAAACATAATATATAATTAATATGTGAAATATTTTTTAATTTATTAAAAATATATTATAAAATATAAAATATTATATAAAAATATATTATATATTAATTGGATTATATTTATTGCTAATAATTTCTAATACTTAAAAATAGCTAAAATTTAAATATTTATAATTAAAAAACGTGTGCAATTACATTGACAAAATGAGCGAAGTTTGCTGGAAAAATATTTTTAAATCCCTGTTTCATTTAAATGCTTCCCATTGCTCCCATTTTCATTTGAACGCCCAAAAATGAAAAAATAAAAATAAAAAATAAAAAAATTATGCCGTAATGTTAAAATATAATTTCATTATTAGGGTCTAAGCCATAATTTTCATTTTAATAAACATACTCTATAACCCTTGTCAAAGCCTTATTTTCAGGCTGCAACTCACCAAATTGGAGTTGGAGGAGCGGCAAGGAAAGCAGGGAAATCGGCGGCAAACAGCCAAAAAAATAGCGAAAAATGATGAATGGCTAAGATTCGGCCGAGAAAACAGTAGCAGCAGGAAAACACAATTGAAAAACAGTGAAAAATAGTCAAAAAATGGCAAAAAATGATGGACGGCTGAGATTTGTTTCACTGTCAACCAGGGCCTCTTGTTCCATTTCAACCGTTGAAGGAGAAAATGAACTTGGAAAGTTCATATAGGGACACGCCTTTGGCGTAATTATATGTAGTGTTCATCATGCATTTATGTGAAGAAGATGCATATTGAATTTTGATACTTCTTTAGTGGGAGGGAACGATTTATGATAATGTTGATTTTGTGAAGAAGATGTATAAATTTGATGGTTCTTTTAATAAGAGAGAATTATCTATGATAATATTGATTTTGTGAAGAAGATGCATGTTGGATTTCGATAGTCTTTTTAGTTAGAGGGAATGACTTATGATAATGTTGATTTTGTGAAGAAGATGCATACTAGCATTTGACAACACACTTCACCTTATGAGATGACTTTGATGTTGCCTTATGAGCCTACATCTTAATTAGTTGATTTTGTATTGTCAAGTCCCATAAAAAACCATAAAACATGTTTGTGTGTTTCACATAGATTGTTCAACTCCTATGATTTATTGTAGATAATAATATTTCTACTTGATTAATTTCTTGCAAAATAAATTTACGATATATTCAGAAAAAAAAATATATTGTTTTGATGCTTCACAATGTATAGGAATTACTTAAGGAAAAAAGGAATTATGTGCTTTCATGAATAAAAAGTTAGACATGTATTATGCAAATATATTATTTATCTTGTTCAAAAAATTCTTATATAAAAAATAATTAAAATAGGCAAAATAGATTATAAGAAAATGGTGCACTAGTGAAAGAAAGGTTTCACGATATTTAAGTTTAGTATTTGCATTCAAAAGGAAATAATTAAAATGTCTTGTTATTAATTGGTTTGATTGTGAAATGGAAAGGATTTTTTTTATACTTAAAAATTTGCATTGTACAAAAGAAAGAGCTCATTTTTTAGAGCATTCTATTTTATTCATATTATTTAGGTTATATTTCCATTTGTTTGTCTCTGATGCATAGCTTGGGATTTTGCAAATATTTCTTGGAAGGATTGAATTATGACTGATTCCTTGGATTGAAGATTGTATTAGAGAGATTGAAGATTTGTGTTAAGTGTAAGAACTTCTTCAAACCCTCCTCTCTTATTTTGTTTTAATTTCTTGATTTTAAGGTAAGTGGATTTAAATTCAATTTTTGTGATTGTTAGATTTAATCATGAATAATGATAACAATACTAAATATCCTTGAATTAAAGAATAGAATTATAACAGCATAAATTTATTAGTAATCAAAATCTAAAATATGAAAGAATTATAGATACTCAAGGTATGAAATAAAGGAAATAAGCTACATTATATAGGCTTTAGGATTCAATAGTCAACTAAACTCAATTGTAAGTGTAGACATCCACATTTGGACACTTAATTTATCCAAATTTATCACTTTTCGTCTAAGCATCCTCTTATCCGAATTAATTAAGTAATATTAGTATTATTTAATTAATATCGTTAATTCTGCTAAATCCCTAAGGTATTTAATTAATTAATAATTAAATACCTTACCCTCCTTAATCATCTTTTCATCAAATAAATTAAAT
>VDFB02190596.1:0-19617 GCA_007258455.2 Sequoia sempervirens
ACAGACAGAAAAGCTTCTCCAAGCTTGAAATATGAATAAGTTGACTTGAAGCACCTAGTTGACTTGTTCTCCACTTTTCAACACCAAAATATTTGTTAAATCTGCATACCTAGGTCTACAAACACACATGCACAAACAGAAAAATGGTTAAGGGTTAGCAAATAAGGGTTTGACTTGGTCAAACCCCACTTTGGTAATCAAACCCTTAATAAAAATAATAAAATGAAAGAGAATGAAAAACTAATAACATGAAAATGCTATCAACTTACCAAACCCTTGATAATGCAAGTCTGAAGTAATGTCAATGGATACACTCCAAAGTGCTTGAATATTGCTTGAATTGATGTTGTATGATGCTTGAATATGATATGTGAATGTTAGAGAATTGTAGATGTAAAATAAGGTGAAAATTTCTTATTTATATAATCGTGTGCCTTATTTTACCATTCATACATCATCACAGGCCGTGATCAATTTTTTTTAAATAAAAACCCAAAAATAAATTTAAAATATTATGAATTTGGGGCCAAGGGGGACTCATTCACCAGCCATGGTGAATGGGTCCCACCTAGGACTTGAAAAAAAGTGTCGGGAATTAAGTTTTATTTAATGTTGTTTATTAGGCTTACATTCAAAAATACACTTAATTAAAGCATATGAGGGAATAAAGGGGTCAAATAATTCATAAGAAAGGGGTAAATAGTGAACTTGTGCCTAGAAAAGTGTGAAATCTTGTTACAAGACTTTACAACAGTTCAAAATAGGACTTGATGATGTGTAAAAAGGTTATTTTTAGGTGAATTGTAATGAATAGAGTCTAGAAGAATGTAGAAATTTCTTACAACACCTTCACAAGATGTTATTTAAATTTTAGTACCTAAATATACATGTTCAAGCCATGTTGCAACATAAAAAGCCAAAATAGATCAAACACCATGAAACAAGACCTAAAAGGCCAGGAAAATGATAAGGGGCCATTTTTCTACAACACAATAATTTATAAATTTTCTATATTAAAACTAGAAATATCATGACATATAACTTTCAAAAAAACCACATTAGTAAAGATTAACATTAAATTTAAATTTTAAACATGAAAATGTTAAAGAATCAAAGAGTTCATACTACATTTTTGATATTACACATTGAAATTTAGAAATGTCGATTCATTTTTTCTTTTCATATCGAAACTTGTCAAAATGTAGGGTTTTTTTGGTTTTTTGAATGAAAAATTCAGGAGATGCCTCCAACGAGTTTTTAATATGGGGAAACGTCTCCCGGTATCCTAGATGCATCCCAAGGGTTGAAGACATCTCCATGCAACTATGGTTCAAATGCATTGAAATAATAATGTACCTTTATTGAATGCAAAATACCTTACTTTATTAACCACCATTAACATTAGATTATGCTTTTTTCTAACAAATTTAGATGATTCATTTCATGGTTTGATAAATTTAGAAAACTATTCCTTCAAAGCAAAGGCTAAGATACATCTTAAGAACTAGTTTCACTCAATTGAAGAAGTTGACATAAGATTGTATTCTAAATCTATCACTTGTTTATGAATTGGTGTCTAGATACTTTGAATTTAGTAATAGATATTTTTTCTAAGCATTGATAAAAATTAAGGGTTATCTAAAAGGGTACTCTTCATCAGAATGCTCATAAATCTTTCCTTGAATGGATAAGATGACATTGAAAGAAACTTCTATATCACAATGAATTTCTAGTTCTTCATCTTTCTTCAATAAACCATTTTTGCACTTACCATGGTCCATGATTCTTTAATTTGACTATCCCAAAAAAATAAAAAATAAAATTACAAAAGAAAATAATTCTTTAGGTTCATTGACCCATAAAACTAATGAGAATTAAATAATTCACTACAAAAGAAAAACAACCAGGTGCCTAAAAACTCAATGAAACAAACAAGAAAAAAATGTTCACACAATCTGATATATGGGGTTAAAGTGGGGACCTTTTTCCATTTGTGAACCTATAAATACAACAATCTCAATTAAGGTGAGCATGATTGCTTGAATGTGGAAACATATTGATATTAATTTCTTTTGTTGGTTTGGGAAGTTCTATCAATATAAAACTTAAAAAAATGATAATCCCTTCTAAACAGTGATCATGATTTACTAGAAAAATTTGTACCCATAAATGAGAAAACACAGGGTTACAAAGTCTATGAAAATGGTAGTGCAAAGAGGAGAGGGGTAAGCCCTATGAAGGCCACTCCTATAAAGAGAATTAATATTGTACTTTGAATGAATAACATAGTTGTGAGTCGACTTTCATGCCATTGCATCAAAACTGAAATGACATTGCTTGTAAATCCATGAGAATGAGGATCCCATTTTACCCTTATAGAAAATTTAACAACTTACACCCTTTACATTTATTTCATACCATCATTTATACCAAATTCTAATTCTCTCATTAGTGTATATATTTCACTTTATTCTTACACTTGGCTTACTTAAGCCTAGTTAGGCATCAAATTGACCCTTTCTTGGTGAGTTGTCAATGATGATAAGTCTCTTGTGAGGTGTCAACTAAATTTCAGACCTCTTCCTTCATTTTTGGTTGGTAACTCACCACTAATCCATTTGTGAGGAGTCTTATCCTCATTTCATGGAAGGTAGTTGCATATCTCCTATTTACGTATGCCTTGTTTTCCTAAGACATTGATGACTATTATACAATTATATGTTCATTGTGCTTACTTATAATCTTCAAATGTTGCAGCTTCTTTCATGGTATCAAAGTTGGACCTGGCTTTTTGTAAGACACTAGGTGAATTCAATTAGTTGTATTTTTGTTTGGATCATTTATGTGAACTAACTAGCTTTTTTTGTGAGGCTTGAATTGTCATTGCTACCCCTACAAGTTGTAGCTTTGGCATTTTCACTATGAGGGTTGATTAAGGGGATTTTTTTTAGCCTTTTGCAAGTGTGGGAAGATAGGGAGACCCTATCTTAAATTTTCTATAGATCAAACCCAACTAAGAATTTTTTAGGCATGATAAGCTTTTTGTAGGCTGATTTTTTATTACAGGCATGATAGGCTTGATTGGAGCTCATGAATCATTTAGGAGAGGTTGCAATTTATTCATGAGGAAAAGTGATTGGAGCTCATGGCACTAATATATTTAACTCAATATCTCCCTCACATGTGTGGCATACTCTATAACCTACTGAATGGAACTATTTTTGTACCATTACATATTAAAATGAAAATTATAGAAATGATCATAATAATGAGCACTATGGTAAAGCTCTTACCTTGGAAGACAAGCTAGTACAATAACCTAGACCTAATCCTTTTACCAGAAGGCCTAGGAGTGACCTATTATTATAGATAATGTGCAATCAAAACCACCACAAACCAACCCCTTCCTTCCCCTTAGATAATCAATGTGGATTCTCCCCCAAGAGAGCAACCACATAGAATGAAAATTGAGCACCCACCATTGTTGGTTGATTATTCACTTGGTAAAGAAGAAAATAGTGATACCCATATCACCATGGATGAAGTTTAGTACTATATTCCATCTCCCCCAAAACCAAGCATTTTTGGGCTCTTCTAGCAAAGGTTTGAATTGGATGTGATTATGGGGTGAGAAAAACTTAATGATGTACAATATTTGGCACATTTAAAATCCATTTCTGATGATGAATTTATAAGACCCCAAGAATTCAAATATTTTTTCATAAGAGCAAATGGGGAGGAACATTGTACAAGACTTCAATTGGCACAAGCAGGAGGGTGTACAAAAAAATATGAATAAGTTTCTAATAAGGTGAGTGCAAAGATGAATTTTGAATTTGAGAAATATAACTCATGAAGAAGGAAAAAAATGGTGGAGGATAGTGGACTACTACACACCTAGAATGGGATATTGATTCAACTATTATTTTTGACACTATTAGAAGATAAGAAGGAGAAGTATTCTCTTCTCAAGAAGATGAAGAAATGGAATTGATAGGTTTAGTGTTCAACCCACAATAGGAAGCCCTTTTAATTGAGGCCTTAGCCCTAAATACAAGTAAACCTTTAATTACTGAGGCATCAAAAGATATAAAAGGAAGTTTATTTGTAAAAATATTTTCTCATACTTATGCCCCTTAAGTTGTCTCACTAGTATTAGATTTTTCCAAGTTCAATGAAGTTGTTGTTCAAAGACTGTAGGACACACATGATGCATTGCTCAAGGACCGTGTAGCTCTTATTCAAATGTATAACTAATAGGAGATGTTGGAAAAAAAAAACTCTTCTCACAACTACATAAGAAGTACAATCTTCCTCTATAATCCACCCTAATAATTTGATTTATAATCCTAATTATGGAGGAAATGACTATGATTATTTGATCACATGCAAGAAGGATGAAGATACTAGGATTCTAGCTTCATTCTTGGAAGATTTTGAAGGTACTATAGATAATGGAATTTGTTATGGTCACTATTACAAGAGCATAAAGATCGATTATGAGGGTCACCTCATCATAAATTCTTCCTCTGTCAAGGCCTACTCATGTAATCCAAAGAGTACTATGAGAAATTTTTTACCGAATCTATAGACTCACCTCTTAATATTTCCAATTCCAATAGGTTGGTGGTTCTCAATTGTGATACATTTGGTACCTATAGTTATATTTATGAGTAGGTTATGGTTCAAGTTTCGAGTGGGAATTTGGGAGAGGTGAGATGTGTACCAATATGTGACTCTCAAAATGATAAATGACCATACTTTCTCAATGGTTGTTGTGAACTTGACCTTCAAGGTAATATGTCATTGATTAGTTTCATTATCAGTGTTTTTCCTAAAAATAATAATAAGTCTACTGCCTCCATCATAATGGACCCCTTTACCTTTTGAAAAGAAGGAAGAATTCTTATGGTCTTTGCCTTAATTGGGGTATAAACATTCATAATTGTTTAGAGGCTAAATAAATAGACACTTCTTCTTGTTCCCCATCCATGCAAAATGCAAGGACTCACGTTAAGGATATTGGCACGTATGAAAGTGTCTCCTTTGATATATAGGAAATGGTTACTCTAATGGCACTAATTGCACAACTAAGACTTCACCACTTCTCTTTATTATAATCATGTCTTTTTTGATAATAATTTCTCTTTAATATCATTAGATATAAAATAATGTAGCCATAAAAAAATTGAATAAGTGCATTGGAGAAAAGGAAGGGGGCACATGCTAGAATTTGATAGGTTCCTAAAATTGTTCATTTGCAAAAGGATATGCTAGAGATGGTTTTAGAAATGCGACAGGATGTGTGTCCACAAGTTCAAATCACCATTTCTTATGTACAATCATAGGTAACAAAATATTAAATATACTACTTTTGTATGTGTTATTTTAATTGTTTTCTTCAATTATATTCAAAAATAGGTGTCAGATAACTATACTTTTGGTTCAATGTTTGATCTAGTAAAAGTACATAGGATCTATCTCTTTTGTTGTAGGTGTCTCTTTTGGTAGCATCCCTTTTTTGGGGGGGGCTAAGAGAATTCCAATTGAAACTTGTGGAGGCCAAGTACTTTTAGTTGCTATAGCAATACATAGCTTCTATAGTGGGGAGATAAATCTTGAGAATTTTTTTTGTAAAAAAATTGGCAAGAGTTTCTAATAATTATTCAAAATAAATTGTGATATGAAGTAGTGGCTTTGTAACTATGTTCAAAGGAAATATATCAAATGATACTCTTGTCACTATCAAAAATTACAACCAATCTTTTGATCTAAAGGATTACCATGAGTTTCTCAAGTAAGTCACAATTCTCTCCCAAATAAATCATAGAAACATAGTGAAATTGTTAGGGTGCTACATCCAAAATAAATTCTCATTGTTGGCATTTGAATTCATTCTAAATCAAACACTCTTTCAATATTTCACTCGAAATAAGGGTATTTTCATTAGGCTTCACATCTCTAGATTGCAATCAAGACGAGGGAGGCTTTGACATATCTACATTTTGGAGGATCCCTACCCATTTTCAATCAGGATGTAAAATCATCTAATATTCTTTTGAATGATCTAGATTGTCTCCCAAAGTTATAGAATTTGGTATTTACCATCTCATCTCTACTACTAATAACACACATTTCACCATAAATAATATAAAGGACACAAGGGGTTACTTATATCCTGAATACTTTCAAACCTTTATACTCACCAAAGAAAGAGATGTAGATAGTTTTGGTATAGTCTTAGTTGAGATTTTAACAAGTCTAAAACCTCTCTCTTTATAAAGGGATAGAAATGAGATGAGTTTATCTAATCTTCTTTTGTCAAGGCTCAACCACAATACCCTAACGAAAATCTTAGATAATAAAGTATTAGAGGAAAATCTACTATAGATGGAAGGTATGAGAATTATAGCAAGAGAATGCCTTCATTTGCTTAAGATGAATTGATCATTAATGAAAGTTTTGGTGGAGGAAATTTTTTGGGTGAGAGGTGGCACAAGAAATAAAAAAATACATAATAGTGTAAAGTGTGATGAAAGAATATTTGAGTAGACAAGCAATCCTAGAGAAGCATCACAAATACCATGATATAAATTTAGGAGGTACACTTTTCCATCTACTGTTGAGAGTGTGTCAAAAAAACCATTCATTGCATTGATTTAAATGTTGACCCTTTGAATAATTAAGAAATGGAATGATAAGGATTCATCTCTAGCTAGACTAGAAATAATTTTTGATTAGTTAGTATAATAAAATATTAATTATTTCTAGTCTAGCTAAAAATGAAGCTTGATTGTTCCCTTTTCTCAATCATTCAGAGGGTCTACATCTAAATTAGTGCAATGAATGGTTCCTCTGGAGTACTCTCAATAATAGACAAAAAAGTGTAACTCCTAAATTTATATTTAATTTGTGATACTTCTCTGGGAATACTTGTCTACTCAAATATTTTGTTACTTTACACTGTCATGAAATTCTCTTTCTTGTGGTACTTGTTATAAAAAAATTCCTTCACCACCTCTTTCTTCCATGGTCTATTTTTCCTTTATAAATATTTTTTTTTCTTGTTATTCATGCCATATCTTCCATCTTTTGATGGTTTCCCTTTAATACTTTGCTATCCAAGATTTATGTGAGGTGATTGTTGTTCAACCTCAATAGAAAAAAGACTAGATAAACTCATGTCCTCACTATCCATTTCTAATGAAAGGTTTTAGAGTTGTTAAAAGATCAACTAGGAATACACCAAAATTGTATACATTTCTTTTTTGGTGAGTTAAAAGGTTTGGAAGTATTTAGGATCTAAGTAACCCTATGTTCCATTTATATGACTTGTAGTAACATGTATGTTATTGGTAGTGGATATGGGATGAGAAATACCAAAGTCTAACTTTGGGAGAAAATCTCTCATTAAAAAGAATATTAGATAATTTGAAACATCCCGGTGGAAAATGGGTTGGGATGCTCTAGAATACAGATATACCAAAGCCTCCCCATCTCCATTGCAATCTGTAGACATGAAGCCCAAGGAAAAAACCATTCTTTAGGGTGTAAATGTTGAAAGTGTGTTCCATTTGAAAAGAGTTAAGATAACAATAATGGGAATTTAGTTTGGATGCAATTGCCTAACGATTTCACTATGTTTCTATGAATTATTTGGGAGAGAATTGTGACTTCATTAATAAACTCATGGTCATCCTTTAGATCAAGAAATACTTTTTAATGGTTGCAAGAGTATCATCTAATAGGCTTCCTATGAATAGGGTTCCAAAACCACCATTTCCTAAAACCATTTCTTTTGAATAATTATTAGAATCTCTTTCTAATTTGTTGTTAGAAAAAATTCTCAATATTTCTCTCCTCACTATACAAGTTATGTGTTACTATAGTAGTTGAAATTAATTGGCCTCCACAAGTTTCAAGTGGCATTTCTTTAGCCACCAAATCAAAAGAGATGTTGCCAAAGAGACAATCGCAACTAAAGATACATAATTTATGTATCTTTATCGGATCAGAAGTTGAACTAAAAGTATAGTTATCTTAAACCTATTTTTGAATATCTTTAAGGAAAATAATTAAAATAACACAAATACAACCAATATATTTAATATTTTGTTACCTATGATTGCAAGTAAGACAATACAATTTGAACTTGTGGGCACACATCCTATCCCATTTCTAAAACCATGTCCCACATTTCATATTGCACATGAACAATTGTAGGAGCCTACCAAACTCTAGTATATCCCCCCTTCCTTTGCTCCAACACACTTAATTGATTTTGTATGACTACATTTTTTTATATCTGAAGATTTTAAAGAGAAATGATTATAAAATAGAAGACTGTGGTTATAATAAAGAGAAGTGGTGAAGTATTACCAATGCAATTAATACCATTGGAGTAACCATATCCTACATATCCTGGAAGGAGAAATTTGTGTACATTCCCATATCTTAGCCGGTGTCCTCAAAGATTCTTCTCGTGGAGGAAAATAATAAGCTCTTGTTGCTTTAGCATCTAAAAAATTTTGAATGCTAATACCCTAGTTAAGGTGGAGATTATAATAATTCTTCCTATCTTCTTTTTGAAAGGTAGATAATTCCATTATGATGGAGGCGACACACTTATTATTAGTATTTTTACGCAAAATGTCGACCGTGAAATTAATTAATGATATATTACCTAGAATTTCAAGTTCGCGAACAACCATTGGAGGAAGGCGGCTCATTGATAAATTTGAGAATCACATATTGATACAATATCTACAATTAGTTATATGCTTTAGTGATATTGGTATGGTCCTTTAAAAATGCATCATGTTTGTCCTGTAATCTCTGAATAGGCGCTTCATTGAACTTGGCAACATCCACTACTTGTGAGGGAACCTTAGGGGCATAAGTATCAGACACCCTCTTTACAATGAAAATCCATTTTATATACTTTGATGCCTCAAAAATCATAGATTTACTTGTGTTTAGGGCTAATTCCCACATTGCAAGGGCTTCCCATTGTGGGTTAAACCTTAACCCTGTCAATGCCATTTCTACCTCTTCTTCAATAGATAATATTCTCCTTCTTGTCTTCTAATAGTGTCAAAACAATAGTTGAAACAATATCCCATTCTAGGAGCAATATAAATCCACTATCCTCCACCATATTTCTTCTTTAGGAGTGATATTATTTTATTAAAAATTCATCTCTACCCTCACGTTGTTGGAAAATTCTTCATATTTTTCTACAGGAACTTCTACTTGTGCCAATTGAAGCCTTGTATGGTATTCCTCCCCCTTGTCTCTTATGAAAAAAATATTTGAATTCTAGGGATCCTATAGATTCATCATCAAAACTTAATTTTTAACATGCTTGATTTCCCATACATCATTGAGGTTGTCTCTCCCCATAACCAATTCCAATGTGAAACTTTGATAGAAGATCCCAACAACAATTGGTCTTGGCGGAGATGGTAGATATTGTAGAAATTCATCCATTTTGACATTAGAATCATAAGTTTCATCCTAACTAAGAGAATAATTAATAAACAATGATGGTTGCTCAATTTTCATTCTTTTTGTGTTTACTCCCTTGGGGGATAATCCACATTTATTATCTAAAGAAGAGGAAGGGGGGTGGTTTGTGGTGGGTTTGATTGAGCATTATCTATAATAAAAGGTCCCTAGGGCCTTCTAGTAGAAGGATTAGGTGTAGGTTACTATACTAGATTGTCTTACAGGGTGGGAGCTTTACCAACAACTTTGACAAAATTTCACAGAATTTCGTCAATCTTGGCAATTGGATCATCAATATCATTGAATTCCCCACAATCATATTTATTTATTTTTTCTAGTAGCCTCTGCCTTAATAAATGCATCCCATTTAACTTTTTTTTCAATCTCTTTCATGATCATTCTTGTAGTTTCTTATGACATCTTCACTATCATTAGTTTGGTGAGAAAAAGTTTCCCTCTTGATTGTCATTTTGACTAGCTATATAAAACCTTTAGGGTAAAAATTTTTCAGGCTTCTCTAGTTGAAGTGAAATTAGAAAATGAAGTAATGTAAGGGAAAAATGATCCCTTTTCTATTTCCTCAAATATCAGTTTCACTTAACTACCACATAATTTCCATAAATATTAGTCTAGATGTCACATATATGGGCATTACATGGGGGCCCTCTGTGCATCCATATATTCTAATAACAAAAAAACTACCATATAGGTAGTAGTCTCTCCAATTATGTTGCACTCCAAATTTTGGCCTTCTATATTTTGGCCTAAGTAAATATAAAATTTCCTTGTCTAACTTGATTTCAAGAATACCAAATCTTGACAAGATCTCTAATACAAAATGGTTCTCAAAGATTACATAGTTGGATTCTCCACAATCTTTGTCACAAATATGGGTCCAAAATTGTAGGAGATCATTTCCCTCGTTATCTCTCATATTTAGTTGCAAATCCTTGCTCCAATGACCTTATGCTTTATTCAAAAGAATGTGACATAGGAGAGAATACCATTTGAATATTCACCTCTTTTCTATTTCTCTTCATATCTAATAGTTGTTTGTGAATATACCACAACTATAAAATTGGCATAGTCAAAGTCGTTGTTGACTAAATGATATTTTATGTCAAATACCATGTAAATGAGAGGTACCTACATTTTTGGGCTTGCATCTTCCCAAAATGCTTGGAAAAGCACCAATTTTTTTTTATTTTTTTATTTTTTCTGAAATAGTCTTCAAAAAACTTGACATGAAAAGGCTTAGATTCAATATTAGGAATTTTCATCGACTTTATAGTGTAACCCTTTTGTCTAAATTAAGGGATCCAATACAATTGAAAGTATTTCCTATCCTTCAAGTACTTTTGTCTAAAAGAGTTGAGGTCTATAACCTTACTTGTAGCCTTTTGGAGTTGAAAATTTTGAGAAATAAATCTCTTATTTATCTACATTAAGAAATTTCCATCCAATGTCTTGATTCCTCTAACATTTTCATTATATCCAAAAGTAAGATGTTTAAGGAGTTCCACATTTACAAAGAAATTAGGGATAACCGGCTTCCCTAAATCATAAATCTAGCCATTGGAGATTGGGGAATGAAAATTTATTTTTCCATACCAATGAAGAAATAATTCTGCCCCAATGATTTTTTCCTCGTAGTTCTTAAGCTCATCATCCCTACAATTTGTTGATTTATCTATTATTCCACCGACTACCTTAGGACTATGAGAAAAAATAGGATATTTTGAGGATCCTGTAAATTAGACCATAATATCCTCTCAAAGGGCCTTATGGATGTAGAGGGTTGTGAAGCTAATTGAATCATATTTTTAGAATGATTTAAAAAAAAAATTCTATGCTAACTTGTGAAGACTATAATATTTTGCATGCAAAAAATTATGTAGGATTGATTTTTTTTTTTTAATATTTTAACAATGGTGAATTTCCCAAAGAAATACATACCTATTTTTTTTAATTCTAAGCTTAATTTGATGCAAAAATTGTGTACCTTTATAGATGTTTCTTATTATGTCAGAAAAATGAGAAAATGAGATGGGAATTTACATTAAAGCAAAGGAATTTAATGGAGGTAATTTATTCAACAATCAAAACATTGCTTGTCACATTCACCATTACTCCTTGTTTGCATGAGGGTTGTTCATTTATCTACGCATTTATCAACTTTGAATGTGGGTCATCCATCTAGAGGGAAAGAAAAAATTTGAATAATTAGTACAACCTTGATTCACATGGAGTGGACCTAACCGTCCCATCACCCTATAGAGCTCATCAATGTGAGAGTGTCATCACATAGTTTCCTTTCGTGGTTCTGTAACAAAGAAAAGGATGTGTCATTATGGGTCCACAGACTTGTTGCATCTTTTAATCTCCCACCATGTCCCACCTTTTTTTTGTAATTATATGCAACACCATTCAAAGGTTATTCATTTTGTGGAATCAGTGTTTGCTTGTGACACTTGTCAATATTCTGTGATTCTGTATGCCATTTTAGTTTTTAGAAAAATCATAATGTAGAGGCACAAAAATAAGTGGGGACCACTTCTATATGAGCAACTTAAGTGACAATAATACATGTGTGAATTTATCCTTCAAATTGGGTGTGGAATAGAAAAATGCATCTTTTTAGTAATTTTTGAGTTGCTAGGAGCTTGTATTATGGTCAAGGAGATTATATTTTTAGTATTTTCATTTTAACAAGTAATTTTATATGTAAATCAATCTATAAATTTTATTCCTATTTTATTTTCATTGATGAGAATTAATATGATATAAAAAAATATAATTTTATAATTTAAATATAATATAAATATATATAATATTAATATAATGTATATTATAGGAATAAATAATATTATATGAAATAGAGGAAATGTAGGTCGATGGTTTTGAGTGGAGTTATGCACCTACACTTCACTATTTCATTAGGGATAAAGGACCCCTTAGAGAAAGATTGATTTTCAACCCTTAAGTGAGTCAATCTTAATGATGATCTTGTTTTTTTCCTTATGACTAAGGATGGGGTAAATCAACCTAAACTGCACTTTTGGGAGAAAAATAAAATAAAATAAAATAAACTGAATTATGAAATGTAACACTTGAAACATCAATTTAAAACCTTAATCTAACAAAATCCACAAAATTCTAGAAGATCTTAAAAGGTTATGATTTTATGCACCTATCACAAAAATCTCCTACTGAGTGTCCTCCTAAGACTCATTTTCCCTAGGGAGAATGGGTCTCATTAGGCCTTTCTAAAAATTAAAATTTCTGATCTATAGCTTTTGATCTTCTCTTCCTTTGTATTCCTTTCAATATTTGATTTCAAATCCATACCTATAAATAAAACTAAAATTTTTGGTTTGTTTGTATGGGGGTTTGTCTCAGTCAAACTCCAAGTTTGGTAATTAAACCTTGATGAAAAATATAGATCTAAAACCTGAAAGTGTGCATGAGCCCTAATCTTAAGTGTGTCTATGATTGTTAAGAGCTAGAATGCAACGAAACCTTATTCAAGTGTGTTAGAATAAGATCCCTAAATAATTTGAATGATGAACATGAGACCTAGTTAGGGAGAAGTCAAATACCCTAATAGATTAGAAATCTAATTATACCTTGATTTAGGTGGCTAGTATAATGAAGATGGAAGATGGGATCACAAGGAAACAAGTCATTAGATCTAGGGAAATTGATAGTTGCATGCCCCAAAACCTAGAATCCATCATGATCCACCATAGGTATCAATCTTCAATCATCAACAATGCTTGATCAATCTTAACAAAATGAGCTTGAAGACCTACAAAAAAAAGGAAAATGTTTCTCCAAGACTTCAAATTTTCTTGAATGAATTTTCTTCTTGACCTTGAATGCTAATCTTGTGAATATCTCCTTAATATTTTTTCTCCAACCTAGTGTAAAATGGTTAAAAGACCAAGTTTTATAGGCTTCCTTTCTAATTTCTCATTTATTAAATCTCGAAAGTTGGCATTTAAAACTTGAATCTAGGACTTCAAAATGTCACCAAAAACATGTTTAAAATTTTAATTTGGATCTTAAAGGAAACCCATTCACCCAAGGGTGAATGGGTTGTGGCCTAAAAATCCAGGATTAATAAATTTTGGAGCATTCAATTAATTGAATACATTTATTTAATGCATGTTGTAATGTTAGAAAATATTTAAAATAAGCCTTAGGATGCATAATAAAGGGGTTTAGGGGCCTCTTTATGAAGTGTAAAATGCATAAAATTGAGGTCACTAATATAGGTCCAAATTAAGTATGAAATTGTACTATCACTTAGGAGTACAAATTTCTATGCTAAATTAAGCCCCACTTTAGCTGCCATATGACACTATGTGCAAATGCAAGCTAAAGGACTTAAATTATATTGTAAAAAGGATATTCATGATTTTCGCAAACAAGGAGAATGAAGCCCCCATTGTATCCATCCATAATGTTAGGAACCATATCCTACAAAACTAATTTGTTAGTCATCCAAAATTAAACTTATAAAGAGAATCAAATTTGAGGCTAGATGTATGCCCCCTAATTCTTCTTGATTTATGGAGGTGGAATTTAGATAGAAATACGACCACATCAAATTCATTTGTGTGATGATGTGAATTATTAAAATAGGTATTAAGTCTACAACACCACATATTGATAGAGATTGAAAAAGATCAAGGATGAAACCATGAATCAGACATAACAAATGAACATTAAAAATAGAGTTCTCTAGCCTCGAATATACTAGTTTGAATGACATGCACTTAGTATAAAATATACTTTCTTTAATAGGATTGAGTATATATGAATAAAACTGAAATTTCTAACTATAATTTTAACATTTAAATTTTGATATTTTACCTTGTAGAGTGATTGAAAATGTCAAGCCGATGACCATACAAGCCTCCTAGACTAATTGTTTTATGAGACAAGGTGACATTCATATTTTTACTTATATATATATATATATATATATATATATATATATATTTGCATTATTAGGAGGTTTTGGGACCCTATTCAATTTTTTTGCAAAGCATCCTATTTTTTCACAAAGCATCCAAAATATCTTAAGTGTCTATGACCCTCCCAACTAAAAATGGTCCAAGTGCCTAGTTTTTTCCCAAGCATCCTAGAAGAACTTTAATTTATTTTTAATGTATTGATGGTCATTTATGTATTTTTTTGTTATCCATAGGGGTATCCTTAGTGACTCTAGCCCAGCGGGTTCCCTTTACAAGGCAAGCTTGGAGGTGGGACTAGTCCCCTAGGGATGCTCAGTAACTAGCACATGCCCCAAGTGTGTGTGGAAGGGTAAGTCATGGGCTAGGGAGTTGAACCCAAGACCTTGGGGAGCAAACTCAAGAATTAGGCCAACTCTACTAACCCATGGGGGAAATCATTTTATCCATTTTATTAATGAATTATTCCTTCTTTTCCAAGTTCCACCTCATGCATGTCAATAGTTAGGAGGTAGATTGTTTACATTTCTTTGGGAGCAGGTTATCCAAATTACCATAGAGGAGATTGATATTTTGCATGAAATTAGATTATTTTGGATTTATATTATGACACCTAAGAATTATCATTATGTCATGCTAATGGAATTAGTGGAGAGATGGGATGCAAAAGCTTCCACATTCCATCTATGTCTGAGGAGATGACATTGATGCTTGTGGATATTCATCACATCTTTAGACTACCCATATAGGGTGAGACTAGGATCACTCACACACACACAAATGTGACATGATATTGAGTACTATACCGGTCATCCCTTTACACCAACAAAGATCAAGGCATGCATGGAGCTTAAGTGGCTCCTACATGCACACTCACCATTGATGCAGTGGATTATGGTTGTTACAATGGCATTAACTCTTGTTCTAATGGATGAGGAATACACCTAGATGGTAGCATTTTTCACACTATCCATGAGATGGAGCATCATCAAACTGTTTATGCATGGGTTTGCATTATGCTAGCTCACCTTTACTATGATCTTAGGCAATTTGTGTATAAAGAGTTGGAGAACATAGTATATTGTACACTCTTGTAAGTGTGGGACTTTGAGCATACCACATGTACTAGCACTATGGGTTATCCCATAGTATTGATCTTGGGGTACCTAGGAGCTTTCAACTATACTTTGAGATAGGCCTAGAAGTTTGAATATTTTTTATAGTGGAGGATTTATTTTGATTACTTAGAGTAGGAGGAGGAGGTAGTATGGAGGCCCTATCTCATCATACCCTAGTGGCTAGATCGCATGCATTAGCTTATTAGGATGTAGAAGGATAGGATCCTACTAGGTCAAAATGACTATATAGTGATGCCCTTTTATTAGATTGGGTTATGATATGGTTTGTATAGATATAGTTATTCTTAAGGCCATGACCTACAAACTTGAGATAGGCATGGAGTGGCTCTAGACATGGAGACATTTACTGTCCCATGGTTAATGATATGTACTTTAGTGACTCAGATGACAAGGACCATGATGTGCCCCAAGCATCAGACCTATATGATGTAAGAACCACTATAGCCTATGAGCATTAGAAGGTGAGGACTTTACCAACACACGTCTTCCCTCACAATCATCTCGTAAGAGATGCTAGACCTCTTCTAGGTTGGGGAGATGAGAGAAAGAAGGTGTTCGATGGAGATGTAGAGGAGGAATGTAAAGAAAATGTCCCAGGGGATGAGGATGAGGAGGATCTAGAGTTAATGACTGATGATTTTTATGAGATGGATGAGGCCACAGATGCCTCCAAGGAGAGACATGTATCTCATTCTCAAGTCATCTAGGCACAGTTAGTAGGTGCAACAAGCATCAACAATCATGAGTGTGTAGAGGCTAGTGGTACTACACCTTCCACACTACCTACACACAATGGACCTATTGTCCTAAACAATACCTCAAGTGATGAAATGGAGATCTAGGTAACAATACATTCTATTATGTTGTTATTATGTTTTTAAGATTTTGTATATATCATGGAATGTTCTAATGTTCTTTCTTGTTTTCTTCATGTAGTGTCCACTTGAGAGTGGTGAGACCTCTTTCATTGATTCATTGCAAATATATCCCATTTCTTCCCTATAGATCTAACCATATAGGTGGAGCATATGCCTCCACCTAGCATGGGGTGTCATGTTGACCTACTCAATCCCTTAGCGAGATGGAGGACTATGTACAAGCCATGTTGATCTATCTGCCACTAGGGATCATTAAGCAAGAGGTGAGCTTGCATAGCTTCAAAGAACATATGAGGAGCTTCAAGCTTATGAGTTTCCAATCGATAGTGAGGTACAATCCTTCATGTGGTTAGAACTCATCCAATTGTAGGGAGAGATTACTAGATTGTAGGATGAGATAGATCACATAGATTAGGAGTGTGTGGTGACCATGTTACAAGAGGGGATTACATTAGGTAAAGAGTTGGGCCTATGGGAGTAGATGAGCCATATTATTAGATCACAATCCACTGTCTTGCGATGGGTACTACCGCTAGGCCTTGAGGAGTCTAGTATCCATAGGCCTTACTAGCACTGTTGTATCTCAAATGACATGTATATAAACTTTTTATGATATATATATGATCATTTCATGTTTCTTTTGATTTAGATTGCAATGTGATCTATTAAATAATATTTTGTAAGAGTATTTAATAAATATCTCCATGATCAAAGTTTTATGTGATTTAACTTAAACATCTCATACCACATTTTGATTAGGTTTTATATGTTAAACTAAAATGCACATAAGATCTAATTAAGAAATTAAATACATGTAATGATCTCATTTAACATAACACATATGATATTTTAATAGTATGCAATAATGAAATAGTAATTCAACATAATGAATAATTACTCTACATAATTCAAGACACACAAGGAGTGTTTGTCAAGAATAAACCAATGTGAGATAAAAATAGAAAACTATCTACTAAATATAACAACATGCTTTAATACACATACTATTCAAAGGAAATTCTAAATGTAATATCTACGTAAATGTGTAGTGTTGATAGGCTCTTTGAGAGGTATTCCATCTATTTTTGTTAATGTATATACACCAAACACATAGATTTCATCAATTGCATAGAGTCTTAACCAATTTGGAATAAATTTTCCTTTTTCACCTGAGGCAACATTAACATTATGTTGATTCTCATACAAAACCAAATAATATTGTCAAATTAGTGGGGAATGACATTATTATTGTAACTACATTGCAACCTTTTGGAATGGGCTTGAAGATGCTCAAGAGCATTGATGCCTTGTTCATCAAGAATTTCAAGTTGTTCTAATCATTTTTCTTTATACATAGTGTAATCAATAAGCCCTCTAAGAGCAATCCTCAGTGAGGGGATTTTTAACTCTAAAGGAATTATTGCATTGGCACCATAAACAAGGTTATAAGGTGTGGTTCCTATAGGTATTTGGATACTAGTGTAGTAATCCCACAACACATAAGATAATTAAGTGTACCAATCCTTATTATGTTTTCTTACCATTTTTCTCAGGATTTGTTCAAGAGTTTTATTATTTTATTCAACTTGAGCTTTAGATTATGTGTAGTAAGGTGTTGATAAATGGTGTTAAATATGGAATGTTTCCAAAAATATTTACATCATTATTCTTAAATTGGGTTCCATTGTATGAAATTAATGTAAAAGGAAGACTCTAGTGAGCAATAGTGCACGTTCCAATATGAAACAAGAAATTGGATCAATTATTGTGGAGTGAAGAGGGATGGCTTCTACAAATTTTTTGAATTAATTTGTTACGATAATCATGAACGTGTGCCTCAAAGAAGAGGGAGGAGATAGCTTTCCAATAAGATCCAGACCCCATATTGAAAAATGGCCAAATAGGAACATGGTCACAAAGTTTAGAAGTGGGATCATGGATCAAATTGTTATGTTCTTACAATTTATGATATTTCTTAACATACTCTAAAAAATATTGTTCCATATGTCTCCAATAATTTATCCCATGCAGATTAATTTTTGAACTAATAATCTTCCTCCAAATGGTCCCCCACAAGAACCAACATGAGCTTCCTCAAGGGCTATAGGGATTTCTGATTTTTTAAGACACCTACGTAAAATAACATCAAAGGACTATAGCTCATAATTTGAATATAAAAAATTTATGGCTAGAAGTGGATTCTAAAAATACATTGATTATCTCTTAGGAAGGACCCCCCCTCTTGGTCGATAAAGACTTGGATTGATGAAGTAAAGTGTATTCTAGACAAGTTAGATAAAGTAAAAGTATCATGTATTTCTATAGTGAAGCTAACAATGTGGTAGATTACTTTGAAAATGAAGGGGTAAGGAAGCAAGGATTGAACACGTGGAAAAATTGTAGGGACTTGAGAACTAAAGTCAAGGCCTTACTAGATTATGATGTTACACATGGGAAAGAGGAAAATACATTTAATAATTAAAGGGAAATGGGATAAGTACATCAAAATCAAGAGATTTGATGGGACCACATCATATTACTTAGCTGGGAAGAAAAAAATGATACACTTTGTGGGTACACTAGAATGGCTGCATAAATCTGCAACAGGTGCTTGGCACTAGTAAATTCTGCAGTAAGGTGTAAATGAAAAATGGGGGAGGATAGGAAAAGAGTTGAGACAAAATGATATGAGGTACATAGGAGGAAAGATAAGGTCTAGAAGTAGATTGTAAGAGGTGGGATGGTTCCATTTTTGGAAAAACTTCATGGGCCTAATACTATGGCCACAGACTATTTTGAGAAGAACTAGAACAATGGTGAAATAATCCTCTTTGGGAGAAAGGTGAAACTAGATGAGAAAATTATAGGGGAGGTTACTGGAATGTCCACTAAGGGTGTGAAGTTTTATCATGACAAAAGGTTTTCTAATGAGGAGGTCATCAAAATTCCTAAGAAGGATAAGGAGAAATTGAAACTAGTTAAAATTTCCAACTATATTGAAATTGAAACCATCAAGGCACTGTGGAGAAAGGCGCTTCATGTAATTATGGAGTATGTCACCCTGGACAGGAGATTCACCAGAGTTTATGGTCATCATTTTTCTATTCTTAACCA
>VDFB02190597.1:0-41116 GCA_007258455.2 Sequoia sempervirens
CACTACCACCTGATGCATCTTGGACCCCCAACTGCCGAGATGTCCCTATGTCTGAAGGCCCATCACCAGGTGGAACCATAAGCACCTCTAAATTGAGCTTTGCCTGTCCAGGGTCATTCCTGACCTCCTCTAAGCATTGCACTCTCGCAACCCCCTCCTGTTGGGAAGTAATAATTTCCTCCACCAAAGGGCCATGCTGATCTATATCCAAAGTCCCATGATCAAGATCAAAAAATCCTGGGTTCACCTCCTGTTGACTAAGTTCTTCCAACACCTCGAATCTATTGAAGGTATCCTCCTCCTGCCTATCCTTCAAAGTCCTTTTATGACCTTTATTTCTGTTTCGGCCTCTAACAGAAGTGAAACCATCTTCCCTACCACCAAAACCCTGAAAGGTATCCTTGCCCTTATCCACTCTGGGTGGATTATTTGAAGGCAGAGGAGATTGAGCCTCCAAAGGCTTGGCCTTTGGACACCTGCGCCGAAGGTGACCATACTCATGACAGAAATGACAACAGAAAGGTAATGTTTCATAGTCAAGCTGCTGCACCCATGAATAATCTCCTGCACTCACTTCCAAAGAGTCTGGCAATGGCTTACTTAAGTCAATTTCTACGCAGAATCGGGCAAAAGTCATTACCTTTTTGAATTGTGTATGTTGTGACGAACCCACAGGTTTTCCCAGCTTCGAGGCTAATAAGTGCAACACATCCTCGTGCCAACATTCCACAGGGAGCCTTGGAAGATGAACCCAAACTGGAACCTGATTTGAAAGTTCCTCCGCCGGATTGAAGCCAGCATGCCATGGCTTAATGAACAAGCCCACCTGGTTGTAAAAATACGGGCCCCCTTCAAAAATCCTATTCCGATCAGCCATGCAGTCGAAAGTGACCATGAAATAATTATTTGCCAAGAGGCGGATCTCCATCTCCCCCTCAGGTAGCCAAGTCCTTTGAGCCCACGAATCCAAGAATTGCAATGAAATCTTCAAACCCAAGAATTTGCAATAAAGAGAATGCCTTGAGAAATAATCGATATCCTCTGCCAGCATCTCCATCGGAATGACTACATTCGGCCTCTCTGTACACCATTCAAGGCATCCATTAATCTTCAGAATTCTAAGCCCTCCTGTCGATCCTGACACAGCTTTTTCAGGCTCCACCAAAAAGAGATTATTATCAAAAACCTTCGAGCCCTGAAGAGAAGGTTTCGAACCCACCGCCGAGTGGAAATCCATTTTGGGGCAAACCCTAGAAGAATCCCCTTACAACATAGAGGAAAAAACCTTAAACTCTCATACAAGCCCACGGAAGCCCCAAGGGGGTAACACCACACCTCCTCAAAGGAGGGAACACAGGACCACCAGCCAAAGCACCCAACCCCCCAACCCAACCCCCCAACCCAACTCACCACCCATGCACCTTACCCCACACCAAACCCTGCCTTCTGCCACACCACACCCCACCGAGCACACTAAGCCCACACGCCACAGCAAACAACCCACACACCAAGCCACTGCCACCAAACGCCGCAGAAACCAAAGGCCGGCTGCGAGCTGAGGAAGAGACCCAACCATCGAGCACCCTCCAAATGCAATCTGTCAAACACCGAACCCAACAGACCCCCCTGTGCACAGACAAATGCCCACCCACCCAAACATAACCCAGGCAGCAAGACAGGAACGAGCTAGGGCGCGGATGCCCTAGCTCGGCACACAGAGAGTGACGCAGAAAACATTTTTTCCACCTCATATTTATTTATTTTGTTAAAATATATAGATGGTAAACAATTACTATCTTGTTGTTTTATATGGGTTCTCCTACTTTAAAGTAAAAGTGAATCATTTTATATAATAATTATTTGAAGACACAAAAATATCATTAAACTTAGTACTGGAGTAAAACAAGTGGTTGTTTATTCCAAATGCCTCTTGAGATTTTAAAAAAGTTAAATGTATCATGGTTACCAACTTTGACAACTACATTATATTTTATTTTATGTAGTTAACATTGTCCTCCTTGCAACCTACTTCACATAGAAAAAATCAAATATTATTTATGAAATTTGTACCAAGTTCGATTTAATTGTAAATTTTGAAAAAGATAAAATTGTGAATTATTAAATAAAATAAATATTTAATCTACATTACAATTTTCCTTCAACAACCATCTTCAAATAGTTCTCAAAGCTATTGATCTTAATTACAAACTAAACTACAAACTTAACATGAAAAAAGACCTTACATAAGATGGAAGACATGTTGAATTTTGACATTGAAATAAATAGAGAACAACATTCTTTATGTTAGCAATCTTTAATGATCCTTTAAAGTTTTAAATTAGAGGGTGTGAATATATTTCAAGAAATTTGAAAAAATTAAAGAAATTAAAAAACAATTTATTATTTCTAATCTAAATATTATAAAAATATGACTTATCCTTTCTATTAAATCTAGAGCTTTAACATTCTATTTGTTGTAAGAAAAATAAACTAAAAAATTGAAAAAAATAGTTTTCTTATCATTAATCTTAAAATGTATGAATATAAGATCTATTTTAATATTTATATTGATACAATACCTTATACTGGATAAGGTCAAATGCATTCTTGAGAGGAAATAATAATATCTCAAAAAATCTACTCATTTATATTTGGAAATGTTTTAGAAATAGATATAAAATTGATAAGTGTATATGTCTAAACAACCTAAATAAGTAAAAGAGACCACAAACTATTTTCCTATATAAATACTTAGAACCTTGCTCAAATATTGAAAAAATAAGAAAATAAGGTTGTCTTAGGAATTACTTGCTCTAGAATTTTATCCAATATTTTAAAGAATTCCATCGCTTCCCTCCTTGAGGAAATATACTATGAGAGTAAATATAAGTACATCATATTTAGGTTTCAAATAGTTATGCTAGAACATAACTAAGAAAACCTTATAAATAATCTATAATTTATTAATGATGAAGTTAGATTCACTCTCATCCATAAGAGCTATATTTAAAGAGTAATAAGAGTTGAACTAAGCCAATTTTAATACATCAAGAATATAAATAACAATGTATAAGATATGAACTGAAAAATGAGTTGATTCTAAGACTCTAATTAAAGTAGTTTTTACTTGTGTGAATTGATTGTTCCTCACTAAAATTATGTTTAATATTAATGTAAAAAACTCTACTAAATTTTTATTCTTCATTTAAAAAAAGAATTGTACTTTGTTTAATATTATATTAGTGTTATAGATAAAGAATTTTTTACCATATTATATGTGGCATAGCAATTCCTAAGTACTCATATGCCATAAATGAGCTTGTTGATAGGTACATTCGTAGATGTATTCACCAAGTTATGCATATTCATGTACCATAAAGAGAGTTAATAGTTCAATAGGCGACATATAGGAGACTATGTAGTAACACACATTTTTTTATATGATATTTGGTACAAATGTTGATATTTATGTAACCCGACTATTTTTATTAAAAAATTCAAGGGATTGATGGGACAATGTGTTGACATGTTAAAATATTTACCTAGTTTAAGCACCTAGTGTTATTCGTATTTCTAAGTGTTATATAATATTTTAATAGTGGGGTTGGATCATACTTTTATGTGACAACAATATTAAATTCTATGTTAAGGATAATATTATCATGGTAGTTATTGAAGCATCTTTCTATGCCAAAGATAATATTTTCATTTAAGTGTGATTCTCAACATCTTTTTATGTCAAAGACAATATTACCATCCAATAGTGATTGGGGCATCTTTTTGTGTCAATATTGTCATCTAATAGTATGACTGAGAACATCTTTTTATCCCAAATATAATATTATCATGTAGAAAAGTGAGATCAAGTTGATAGTAAACAATTAGTATATTGTGTTTTATGTGAAATATTTATCCACTTAAATATAGTCATAATTGTATTTTTTGGTTGGAACTATAAGTTGATAGTAAACAATTGATATGGCATATCTCATGTGAGCTTTTTTACTTTAAACTAAGACCAAAATAATTTTATTTTATAATAAGTAGATAGTAAAAAGAATTATAGTATGTTTTATGTGGCCTTTTTCTATTTCTATTTAACAACAAATTTGGTGTTTTTTTTTTTAAAATATATAGATGGTAAACAATTACTATGTTGTTTTATATGTGTTCTCTTACTTTAAAGTAAAAGTGAATCATTTTATATAATAACTATTTGAAGATACAAAAAGTTCATTAAACTTAGTAGTGGAGTAAAACAAGTGGTTGTTTATTCCAAACACCTCTTGGATTTTTTTTTAAAAGTTAACTGTACGTAAAAGAGGATGAGTGCATGGTTACCAACTTTGACAACTACACCATTATATTTTATGTTATTTAGATAATATGTCCTCCTTGCAACCCATTTCACAAAGAAAAAAAAATTATTTATGAAATTTTTAACAAGTTCAATTTAATTGTAAATTTTGAAAAAATTAAAATCATGAATTATTAAATAAAATAAATATTTAATCTACCTTACAATTTCCATCAACAACCATCTTCAAATAATTCTAAAAGGTATTGATCTTAATTACAAACTAAACTACAACCTTAACATGAAAAATAACCTTATATAAGATGGAAGACATGCTTAACTTTGACATGTTGAAATAAATGGAGAACACCATTCGTTATGTTTGTAATATTTAATGATCCTTTAAAGTTTTAAATTATAAGGTGTAAATATATTTCAAGAAATTTAAAAAAAATTAAGAAATTAAAAAATGATTTATTTCTCTAATCTAAATATTATAAAAATATGACATCCTTTCTTTTAAAACTAGAGCTTTAATATTCTATTTTTTGTAATAAAAATAAATTAAAAAATCGAATAAAATAGTTTTCTTATCATTAATATTAAAATGTATGAATATAAGATCTAATTTAATATCTATATTGAAACAATAACTTATACTGAATATGCTCAAATGTGTTCTTGAGAGGACATAATAATATCTCAAAAAATTATACTTGAGTTTATATTTGAAAATATTTTAGAAATAGATATAAAATTGGTAAGCGTATACGTCTAAACAACCTAAATGAGAAAAAGAGAACACAAACTATTTTCCTATATAAATACTTAGAACCTTGCTCAAATATCGAGAAAATAAGAAAATAAGGTTGTCTTAGAAATTACTTGCTCTAATTTTATCCAATATTTTGAAGAATTCCCTCACTTCCCTCCATGAGGAAATATACCATGAGAGTAAATATAAGTACATCTTATTTAGGTTTCAAATAGCTATGCTAGAATAAAACTAAGAAAACCTTATAAAGAATCTATAATTTATTAATGATGAAGTTGATTCACTCTCATCCATAAGAGCTATATTTAAAGAGTAATAAGAGTTGAACTAAGCCAATTTTAATAGATCAAGAATATAAATAACATTGTATAAGATATGAACTAAAAAATAAGTTGTTTCTAAGACTCTAATTACTGAAAGTAGTTTTTACTTGTGTGAATTGATTGTTCCTCACTAAAATTGTGTTTAATATTAAGTGTACAAAACTCTACTAAATTTTTATTCTTCATTTAAAAAAATAATTGTAATTTGTTAATATTATAGTAGTGTTATAGGGAAAGCACATTTTACCACATTATATGTGGCATATCAATTCCTAAGTACTCATAGCCATAAATGAGCTCGTTAATAGGTAAATTGATAGATGTATTCACCAAGCTATGCATATTCATGTACCATTAAAAGAGCTAATAGTGTAAGGAAGCTAAGGTAGCAAAACAACTTCATACACTAATCTTGAGAGGAGAATAATGCAAAATTTTAAAGATCTTTAATAGTTATAGAAAATTAAATAGAAATAAACATAAATATCATGCATACCACAACACAGTGATTTACGTGGGGAAAACCCTTTTGGGAGAAAAATCCCACACTCGAAAAGCTGCCCAATATATTATTAAAAAATTACAAAGATTGCAATATACTTGTAGAGCAAGCTTCTCACATGAGTATCATCAACCAGAGATCTGGAGGCAACATGATCACTATCAGACTCTTAGAATACATCACAACACACAACCGTAATACAGTGCCCTCATAAAATAGGGTTGCCTTGTAGGGCAAGTCAATCCAACAAAAAATAACGACCATTAGATATGAGACATAATGATGAATGGTCCATATTTACAATTTAATATAGTATACACAAAATTTGGGAGCCCTTGTTGGGGTGCACTACCCCCTGGACCCCCAGTCGGGGGGATTATCCTCCCGTACCCCTCGCAAGGGGGGGACCCCCGCACCCCCTGCCATCGTTGTATGAAAAATACCTTATGTATCAACAATAACTTAAATGTAATTGCAAGGTTGAGACACATTTTCCTAACAAATAGTTCAATAGGCGACGTATAAGAGACTAAGCAATAACACACATTATGTTGTTATACTATCTGGCACTAGGGATGAATCACATAATTATTAAATGTCTTTAATCACCCATTCTATAAAAGAATAAACTAATAAAAGGAAGGAAAACATGGGAAGAAGAGAGAAGAATTATTATGAATATATCATGAAATATCTTAAAGAAACATTATGAATTTAGATATAAGAAGGAGAACAATGTGACATAAGGGCATGAGTAAGAATACAATATAATTTCATAAGCAAGAGCATGCTTGTAAGTAGACAGTTCTAAGAGAAGAGTGTAGAGAGGAATGCATAATATGAATGCATGAGAGAAATGCATGACATATCATGGTGCATACCACTTCAAGACTTACAATATATAATATATCTAACTATTTTGAAATAAAATATATGAAGTGTATATATCATTTGCAAATGAGTACAAATAGGGAATCTATAAAAATTCTAAAGATTTAATATCTATATAAACACAAAAAACTTCTCTCCTTTGATTAGATTATGTCAAAATTTATGACATCTACCTATTAAACATAATGAATCCCATAAATTAATTTTATTGTCAATATTTAGTGGTGCCACCCATGCTTTGGTTTCTAATGCTTAGAGGAGAGGGAGTTCTAGTATAAAAGTAATAGAAAAAATTACCTAGTTTTCTTTGGGGGGCTAGGCATGAAGGGGATGACATAAGGAAAAGGGGGATTATAATATGAAATACATAAAAAATAGAGATAAAGTACCTATCAACAAAGGTAAATCCAAAAGTTAGCATATAGACAAGGTGAATCTTGCGAAATGATAAAGAGTAAAAGTCTAGAATTGTCATAAGCAATGCTCCATTGTTTATGATAGGGAAAAATAAACAAATTAAATATGAAACATAAAAAATGACTACATTTTATGAATTGAAAGATATATTATGGGAATTTATAGATATGTTAGGACAAGGTGACACTAGAATCATTAAAAACATGAAGTTAGCCTAGGTTAGAAAAAAAAGAGATCTAGTAGAGTAAGGAAAATACTCCCAAGAGGATAGGATAGTAGTGCAAAGCACTAATTGAGGTAGAAGAAGTAAGAGAGTTCTCTATGATTGGTGACTCAAGAAGAAACTATGGAGGGAAACCAAACCAAAACTAAAACTATATAACCAATATAGACTTGAATTTTATGACAATTGCAACCCATTGGATGACAATGAGAGGGACCACAATAAGAGAGAGTTTTATGATGATGAAAGAAGGAAAATAAAGAAAACTAGAAGTAGATATGGAGAAGAGAGTACAATAGGAAAAATAGAAAATAAAAGAGATAAATTTGGAGAAGCAATGATATTTGAAGAAATAGAAAAAATAAATAAGGAAGAAGATGTAAGTTGTAAGAAAGGATTGGTTAATGTGGGAGGCTGGGTGGGCGTCCCTCCACATTAGCAAAGGGTTTTTGGTAGGCATGAGGTGGATCCCATGTGGCTTGGGGAGTGGGTATCACCACCAAAATGAAAGGAAGTAATGACGCTGTTAGAGTTTCGTATGGCCCAGTACACCAAGAAATGCAAAAATATGCAATCAGGATAGTTGGCAAGGAGATCATTTTTTGGTGAGCCCAGTGTTTAAAGAAGGTGGAGAAGGATGCCCTTTTTTTGGAAGGACGATCTTCCTTGCTCCAAAATTATGGTCCGCTCGTGTGAGGTGTGCTCAAATCTCTCACCGTGGGATTTATTTACCAGAAGAGGGTCTAGTGGTTGGGAAAAGTTAGTGTGGTTGTGGTTGGTGCTGGGCATGGGGTGTGAAGGGATGTGTGTCTTTGGCTCTATATTTTTTGTAGTGATGGCTTTGGGTAGTCGCTCAAAATTTGTTATTTCTATTTCGGTGGAGGGGCTGGAGGCGTTCGGAGCAAACACCCCCATCTCTCTGCATGCATTGGAAAGGAAATGCGTGTTTAGGGAGAATACTGACCAATGGCTTAAGCGAATTCTCTGCGACCCAGATCCCTTGGTTTTGGTTGCAGTGAAAATGACTCTCAGGAAAGGCCACCTTGAGAGGAAAGAGTATGCATGGGATAATGCATATATCCCATCTCGTTTCCTCACGAATTTGTTGGATAGTGGCATTTTAAAGGAAAAGGCTAAAGTAATGGTGGAGTGGTTGTTTCGTGAGGACTTGGTGGGTGGCTTGGATGAAACATTAAAGGCCGACATAGTGGGTAGAGGAATTTTGAGGCCAGTGGAATTGGAAAAACTATGGAATGAGGACGAGGCTATTAAATTTTTTCCCTTTCTTCTGGATTTGAAAGGGGCAGAGCTCATGAGGCACAAAATGGTTTCTACGGTGGTGGTAGAATTCCTAAAGAGGAAAGTGGGGTTGGTGGTGGCGGATGGTCTGGAATGGGTGGAAGATTTTGACTCCTTTGCTAAGCTGAATGGTTTTCTGTGAGGTGGTGGTTACTTTTTGTCTAGTTTTTGCTCGATCCTAGCTTTCGGTGTGGGTTTTGGTTCCTTCTCAATGAGTTTCTTGCTGTTTATGAGTTTTTGGCCACTGTGATGATATTCCCGCTTTTGTAGATGTAATGTAAAGTTTCTTTTTAAGTTAATAAAATATCCTACCCTTACGTATCAAAAAAAAGAAAGGATTGGTTAATACTAATAAAACACTAGATGTTGTGACCCCGTGTATCAAGGGGAATTGTTAGAAGATGAACCCCCTTGACCAAATGTCATAACTCATGTTGCTTTAGAAACATAAAAGAGAAAAAGAAGAAAGAGAAGAAGAGACCACAAATAGAAAACCAAGGAGTGAAGAGGAAGAGAAAATATAATAAAAAGGATGTTTATAAGAAATTTAGAGGAAGTTCTAGGTGTGAAGTATTTTGATATAAATTCAACAAAAAATAAGTGAAGTAACAACATTAAAAATAAAATAGACTAGGTATAAATATATGTCTACATTAAATAATGGTAGAAGAAACAAAAACCACAAGAAAAACAAAATAAAACACTACCTATGGCAACAAATGGAATGAAGCTTCTTTTATTTCAGAGACACCAAGGATTCTTAAGAGCACCTATTTGTTTTAGAATCCTATTTGAGAAGACTAGGGGTTATAGAATATAAGGTCCTTTTTAATTAATTAGCTTATACAAGCCCTATCCTTATTTTCCTATTGAGGAAATATAAATATTTTAATAAAAGTGTCATGGTTTAGTAGCAACAAATAAATAATAATAAATAATATAGTGGTGTGAGTTTCCATAACTTGGATTGTTGTAACCCCTATGACACTTGGTAGCTTCTTCATGATAAATTCTATGACAAGAAATTAATAAGGAATTATAAGACAAAGTGGGACTATTTTTAGGAAATAATCTCATTAATATTTTAATTATTATCCTTGAGAGAGAAAATGTGGCCTACTAGTGCTATATACTAATGATCTCATTAGCCTTTGAGACATTGACCAACTTATTCAATATTTTTTATCATATTTTGAGCCTTTAATCAAATATATAATTTGAGGATAAAAACCCATGGATTCTAGAGATCAAAAGATAAAACTCCTTTGGCTTCCTCAAGATTGCATGATGAAAAGCTTTGATTTCTAGAGGGCAATCTCGCATGAAGTTTATAATTTTATACTTAAATTTTGTATGGATTTCAAAATATTATGGTAGCATATATTTTGTAATCACTAAATTATGGAGGAACCTTTACTCATATTTGTGTGTTACTTTTTGAAGCTTTAACATCTCTATTTTCTTTTGCAATCCATTATTACATCATTCTAGGCATTATTTTTATTAGAAATAACATATATAAATCATTACTCATCCATTGTATGCTCTCACCTTATACTCATAGGATTTAGGTGAAAGGGTGGAAAATTGTGGCCTTTCTAGGGTTTAGGACCTAGAATGACAATCTTCACTCTCTCATTCAAGAATAAGCCCTTGAGATCTCAACACAAAGGAGAAAGAGATCTTGCATAAGGGTTGTTCTAGGGGATGAATGTAAACTAATGAGGGGTTCACCACTAAGTAAAGAATGGAAAGACAAATGCAATGCAAGATAGAATGATTAAACCTAGTTTGATGCAATGACTTCCTCAATGATCTAAAGATGCAAATGAAACAAAAAAAAAAGCTATAGAATGGAATGTGTGCACTTGGGAATCTAAAGATGGCTAGAAGGAGGTCTGAAACACTAGAAATTTTGTCTTTAATGTTGACTAGGACTCATTCGCCAAGTTGGGCGAATCGGTCCAGAATCTGGGTTACTGTGCGGGAACATGAATCAACCAAATGGGTATCCAAATCTGTAAAATCCTGATTTTTGACCAAAACTGGGACTCATTCACCAGAATTGGCGAATCGATCCAATTAGGGTTTTCTGGAACTTCAAGGTCTGAATCTACTCTTCTCAGTCTACTCAATTTTCTTTTGCAAGTTTTTGGATTCGAATCTCTATAAATCAACTTGTAGGTGTTCTCCAATGTTCTCCAATGCTTGATGACAACTTTGACAACTTCTAGGCACTTAGAAAACTTTCTGCAACCTTGCTCTTCAATGTTTCTTCAATCTAAACCTGCAAATCACACACTAAAGAGAGGGAATTTTTTTATTTTGTTAGTGGATAGGGGCTTTCCTTGGTCAAACCTCATTTTGGTAATCAAACCTTGAAATAGAATAAAATAGGAATGGAGAATGATGAATGAAAAAAATACTGATGTTGTAACTCACCAAACCCTAGCAATAAATTATTGCAAACATGTATGAGATGGATCCAATGGATGTAGATATTGACTCTTGCTTGAATGGGATAGATCTTGAATGAAATGCTATCTTGAATCATAAAGCCCTACATCACAATTATTAGCTCAAAAACAAACATGATCCATAAAGTCCTTGACATAATGATTGATGCTTGAACAATGCTCTAGAATACTTGATAATCTACCATTGAAGACTCTTGAATGCTCTTGTGAACTCAAAATTTCTATTATGAATGCTCTCATAAAAGTATTAGGTGAAAATGAATGAAAGAACCTTGTATTTATACTCAATTATACAAGAATTCTTGAAATTACAACACTACAAGCCGACATCAGATCTAGGAGGATAAAACACCACCGATTTTGAATTAATTTTAATTTTGGGCCACACGGGACTCATTAGTCCAAGGTAGCAAATGATTCGCACCGGGCATAATGCATGGGACCAAATTAAAAATTCTTAGAAATGTGTGAACCCAGGTTCGAGACCCAAAAACCTAGGTGGGACTCATTCGCCCAAGGTGGCAAATGAGTCCTAGATCACTAAATTTGGGGCCATTCAACCTGAAACACCTTGAATTATGATTGGTATTGATTTGTGTCAAGATTATCCTCGAAAAGATGCATTAAATGGGGCTTGTGGATGCAAAATAAGGCCAATTAAAGCATAAAAAGCCCAATTATTAATGAAAACCCTAGATAAGTATGAAAGTGTGTTACAACACTTTACAACACTCCAAATAAGGAATGATTAAGGTTAAGAAGAGGTTTATTAGGTGTAATTAATTGATAAGACCTTATAAAGTGTGAAAGTGTGTTACAACACTTCACAACACTTTAGGGTACCATTTAAATTCATTCATTACAAGGGCCCAAGACCTAATGTGAATGTGTCAAACACATTACAACACTAAATCAAGGCATCATTAGGCTTAATTATGCAAGGAGGGCACAAACAAGTGTGAAAATGTCACTGACAACATCTTTCAACACTACATTTAGTGCCCACTTTAGTGAGAGGATGAACCTGCTTCAAACTCACACTAAAGTAGACAAACTAACTTCAAGAGGGGTCCAAATGTACCAACTCTAGTAGGATAGGATGAAAATGATCAAGAGGGGTGATCAAGCACCTAGAATCAAGATCCCATAACAAACCAACATAGGCATAAGAGGACACACATGAAAATGATATAAAGAGCATCATAAAGGCACAAGCATGCACTGTCAAAGATGAAAAGAAAAGTAAAATAAAATAAAAGGATCAAATCAAGCTTCGAACATTTGTCCATCGTGATGTGGATCAGATCTAGGCTATTTTTCCAAAAAATGCAAGCTCACTTTGAGGTAGCGAAACTTCAGGATGTCCACTGGGTGAGGATCCGAAAGAGGTGAGGCACATACACACATGATCGGAATGTGCTCACACTCACAAGCAAGTGGCTAAGAGAAAGTCATGCCTTGGTCAAGCTTCCCGTCAAAAATTTCACAAAACAATTTTTGAGCTTCATGAGGCAAGCAAAACTTTGTATGCTTGGAGCTCATGAACAATGAACTTCAAGCTTCATGAGGCAAAAAAAAATCATATGCTTGGAACTCATGAACAAATAAGATGGCTATATAGGCATGCAAGATGTGTTATGCAAGGTGGCCATATAAATGCAACAATAAGGAATGTTCAAAGGAGTCTTGCTTAATTCATACGAGGTCTTAATTTAGGGGACATTTTGCCTAAGAGAGGAACAATCAAAGAATAAAAGATTCACAAATTAGGTGATGCAGTGTGTCACATCAATCCACTAAGAGGAATATAATATGCTAAGAGAGATCACACTCTTGAAGGACATCATACCCAACGTCATCCACAAAGCGAAAAAAGCATCGCATAAAGTAAGAAGACTGCACCATGAACCATGAGAAAGTAAAATGCAAAAGAATAATGCTAATGTATGCCCCCACTTTAAAGAAATTGCTAAACACCATTCTGTGAGCAATTACTTTAAAGTAGCGAATGATAAATGCAAACAACAAAGAAGACATGAGAGCCAACCTGGAAATCCCTATGCCAAGTCATATGTTTCCAAGTAGAGCTACGTCATACAAAGGACAAGGGGTTTCTCCCAAAATGAAACTCCAAACACATGAGGGATCCATGGATTCATGGTCAGTATGTTCTTACTACAATTTTTTTTTAGAAAGATCGGAATTGTCATCATTCCCCAAATACTCATCGAACAAGAAGAATGACAAAGAGAGTGAGAACAAAGAAAAAACTTCTGGGTCAAGATGGAAGAGACATGTCTCAACACCTTGTGTCATCCCCAAAAGGAAAACACAAGAAAAATGAAAAAGATAAAAGAAAAAGCTTTTGGGTCAACATGGAAGAGACATGAATGTCTCGACGCCTTGCGTCATCCCCAAAAGGAAAACACAAGACACATGAAAAAGATAAAAGGTGAAAAGATAAAATATTTACGACATAGAGGAGAATGAAGGTACAAATAGAGGAATGCCACAAAGAGAGAGGGATACACCAAATAGAACATTACGGGGGATCACATTATGTGCATGCAATCATAAAAAGAAAAATGAAAAATAAATAATGCAAAAGACTTGTAAGGCACATGCAAATCAATCTATGAGTAGGTCATTCACATCTCAATCATGTTCATTGTATACTAAAGGCAGACAACCAGCCAAAGGGACAATAGTAAGTGCCAAACTAGGGCCATCACCAAGTTCAACACAATAGGAGGTCGAATGATAATGTCTAAAGAAGGGTTCAACTCTTGTTGCATTATAAGATCTTTTTGTTTTGGCGAAGGGGGAGGCTCATCATGCATTGCTTCAGTCAAGTTTGGATTTTTATTTTCTTTGTCTATTTCTTCATGTAACCTGCGAGCAAGGGCACGATGTTTATGCCTACGCTCTCTAGCACCTCTATTTATTTTAGTTCGATTTTAAAGTTTCGTTTGTGTAGGAGTGGGTTGATCAACCATAGGTTTCTTTTCTTCCCTAAGGGGAGGAATGGAAGGAACCATAGGAGGTTGTTTGACCACTTTCTCTTTGACTTTGTAAACTTGTTTTATTCTAGGAGGTGTGATGGGATTGTTTTCTTTATCTCTTGGTTGTTTGTAGGAAATAGGTGAAGGTTCTATCTTAGGTTGGTCTTGGTTATTGGGAGTTTCTTTAGGCTCAATCATGGTTTTTTCTAGGACGGTAGGTTCAGACGGAGACATGGTTTAGAGGGATAATTCTGCTATTTTCTTTGCCTTGAACTTTTGATATGACAGGAAAAAGAAGTCTTCTCATGGTTTTATAGGTTCTATAGGCTTGAGCCAAAATAAATCTAAGGAAAAGTTTCCTTTGGAGGAAAATGGGTTAAAGCCACTATGATGGACGGTAAATATTTCATTGTCAAAGGGAAAATTTAAGCATTTATGTATGACTGAAGGGACCATATTCATGGAGCGAAGCCATGGATAGCCTAGCTTCACATGAAATTGGTCCGACTGCGGGATGATGGAGAATGAGATATCTAATATTTTTGGTCCTATTTGCAATGGAAAGGTGATCAATCCTATTGTAGGGAAAGTGAAACTATTGTGTGTCTTGACCCATGCTTTTGGTTTATCATATATATCTTGATAGAGTTCATGCAGAAGTAAGAATTTCTCGGTGATCACATTCTCTCCACAAACAGGATCTATTAGTATCCCATTAGTGGGCTTGTCATAGATTCGGCCGACTATGTAAAGAGGACCATCAGGTGCATGTTTAAGTATATCTTTAGAGGTGAAAGTAATGTCAAGAGGATTTTTAGTTTGTCCCTTACGATGTTGAGTTTCAACCAATGCAACCAAACCATCGAAATAATTTTTTTCTTGTTGATCATTATCCATGGGACTTTGTTGAATTGTATCTATGTTCTCATCATCCGTGTCAACATTCATCACATCAGTCTTTGTAGTTTCACTAGCTTTGACAAATGAAATGTTATGTTTCAGCATGGGGTTGGTAAAGATTTGCAAGTTTCGGTTAGGAGGGGCAACAAACTTATTTCATTGATCTTTAATACCTCCAATGGAAAGACAAGTGAAATGAATGAGGTCTTGCACAAGATGTTTAAGATGCTTACAATGTTCTGTATCATGCCCATTTTGTCGGTGATAATGGTAATAAACATTTGATTTGAAGTTTGGGGGTAAAGACTTATTAGGATTGGGTGTTTTAATGGGAGGACAGGTAATCATTTGCTATTCTAAAAGTTGGGACATTGTGTTATGAAGGGTATTGGGTAAGGGAGTGAATTGTCTTTTCAGGTCCCCATAGATAAAGGGTATCGTGGCTTTAATGGAAACTACTTGGTTATTGACATTTTGAGTTGTTTGTTGAGGTGGATTAAATTGGAGGAAACTTTTGTTCTATTTTATAAAAGGTTGGGGATTATTTTGGTTTGCGGGCTCAGATTTCTCAGTATGAGTAGAGGTGGATTTTGTATCTCGACTACTAACCGAATTTTGATAATCATGGAGGGCTATACACAAGTGCATAAAGGAGGGAAATTTAATCATGGTAAGTTTGTCTTGTATCTTACTTTGCAAATTTTCTATGAACATCTTTTGAAGGTGAGGATCGAGAACCTTGAAATTGATTTGGGAATAAAGAGATTTATAGCATGAGATAAAGTCAGTTATCTTTTCTTCTTTTTGCTTGCATCTCATCAAATCGACCAAGGTCATCTTAGGAGTCATATGCACTTGGAAATGGTTTACAAATGCCTCAAAAAGTTCATTGAATGAACGAATTGAGTTTTTCGGTAAAGAAGAGAACCATTCCAAGGTAGTATCTTTCAAGGACATAGGGAAAAGTTTAGCCAATAGTTTATCATCAAGGACAAAGTCACTACATAAGGTAGTATAAGAATTAACATGGTTAGAAGGACCTCCCTTTCCTCCACATTTCTCAAATCTAGGAACCTCTACACCTTGTGGCATCAGTGTTCACAATATCTCTAAGGACAATGGACTACTTTTGACATAATATGTGGGTGGGCCATTTTGATTTTGATTGATTGTGGAATTTTTTTTTTGAAGGGATGAAATGGTTTGGAAGAGTTGGTTTATGAGAGGGTCATTGCTTGTGTTATGAGATGGAGGTGAAAAAGGTAGGGGGTGTATGTGTTGGAGGGACAAGTGAATGGAATTCTAATAGGTGGTAAGGTAGTAGGAGATATGACATGCAATGCCACAAAGGTACTAGGGATGCTAGCAAAAATACTCGATTAAGGAATCAAATTACTAGTTGGTTGCATTGTTGTTGTGACTTGAGGGTCGATATAGGTAGGAATTGAGGCAATTGTTGTGGGAGGAGGAATTTGAGTTCCTCCTTAGCTTATGACATTTGTTGTAGGTAAAGGACAACTAGTGGTTGAAGTGAGGTGTTTTCCAAATATTCGAACTATGTTTTTCACAAGGTCATGTCCATCTTCACTTTCAAGCATGCGATGAATGTTATCTATAGTAGGGATGGCAGTAGTTGAAATGTTGTCATTTTTCACTTGATGTTGTAGGTTTACTAGGTCTTCATGGATTTGAATTATGTTTTGTTATGGGACACTATCATTCCTTGTTTCATCATACATCACACTACTTGAAGGAAAAGAGTTGTTAAGGGTATGCTCCATACCTAGTGTACTAGTGTCAATACTAGGAGTGAAAGAGCTAGATAACCCAAGATCCACAATGGTTGTGCTATCATGGGATGACATGAGTCTCAAAATTCATCTCAATATAGTATTAGAAATAGGACACCAAATGCTCATGCAAGGGCTTCTAAATGCAAGATGAATGCAAATGCAATATAAGCTAAGAACAATGAAATGACTATAACAAAAATTTTGTAAACTAAAACAGAAAGCTATAAACAACAAACATAATCTCAAAAATAGTGCTTTAAATGCCAAAAAATGCAATGTAGAATGTGCATAGGGACTGATTTTCCCAAGGTGGTGAATGAGTCCCAATAGGGATTTTTTTCAAAAAATTTAGAAATTTTCAATTGATTTTTATGCTTTTTATGTTGTATGATCTGAATTCTAAGTGCAAATCCAATTTTTTATTTTTATTTTAAATGAAATGAGATGCAAAAATGCAAGCTATATGAACTTTGACTAATGCAAAATTAGAAACCCTAGAATGCCAATTAACTAATGCAAACTCTAATGCAATGTTAATGCAAGCAAGATCTAGGATGATAATGCACTCCAAATCATAATTATGATGTTTTAAATGTAGGTTCACCAAAATGAAAAGGTGGAAAATTGTGGCCTTTCTAGGGTTTAGGACCTAGAATGACAATCTTCACTCTCTCTCATTCAAGAACAAGACCTTGAGATCTCAACGCAAAGGAGAAAGAGATCTTGCAAAAGGGTTTTCCTAGGGGCTGAATGTAAACTAATGAGGGGTTCACCATCAAGTAAGGACTTGGAAAGACAAATGCAATGCAAGATAGAATTCTTAAACCTAGTTTGATGCAATGACTTCCTAAATGATCTAAAGATGCAAATGAAACAAAACAGAAAGCTAAATAATGGAATGTGTGCACCTAGGAATCTGAAGATGGCTAGAAGGGGGTCTGAAACACTAGAAATTTTGTCTTTAATGCTAACTAGGACTCATTTACCAAGCTGGGCGAATCAATCCAGAATCTGGGTTTCTGTGTGGGGAACAAGAATTTGCCAAATGGCTATTTGAATCTACAAAAAACTAATTTTTGACCAAAGTTGGGATTCATTCGCCATAATTGGTGAAGCAGTCTAGTTAGGGTTTTTCAGAACTTCAAGGTTTGAATATGCTCTTCTTAGTCTACTAATCTACTTCTACAAGTTTTCAGATCCAAATCTCTATAAATCAACCTGTAGGTGTTCTCCAATGTTCTCCAATGCTTGATGACAACTTTGACAACTTCTAAGCACTTAGAAAAATTTCTCCAACCTTTCTCTTCAATGTTTGTTCAATCTAAACTTACAAATCACACACTAAAGAGGGAAAAATGTTGTTTTGTTAGTGGATAGGGATTTTCCTTGGTCAAACCCTACTTTGGTAATCAAACCTTGAAATAGAATAAAATAGGAATGGAGAATGATGAATTAACAAAATATGATGTTGTAACTCACCAAACCCTAGCAATAAAGTGCTGCAAACATGTATGAGATGGATCCAATGGATGTATATCTTGATTCTTGCTTGAATGGGATAGATCTTGAATGAAATGCTGGCTTGAATCATAAAACCCTACATCACAATTGTTAGCTTAAAAACAAACATGATGCATGAAGTCCTTGACATGATGATTGATGCTTGAACAATGCTCTAGAATACTTGATAATCTGCCCTTGAAGACTCTTGAATGCTCTTGTGAACTCAAACTTTTATTATGAATGCTCTCACAAAAGTCTTGGGTGAAAATAAATGAAAGAACCTTGTATTTATACTCAATTATGCAAGAATTCTCAAAATTACAACACTACAAGCCAACATCAGATCTAGGAGGATAAAACCCTACCAAAAATTTGAATTAATTTTGATTTTGGGCCACATGGGATCCATTTGACCAAAGTGGCGAATGAGTCCCATTAGGCATAATGTATGGGATCAAATTTAAAAATGCTTAGAAATGTGTGAAACCAGGTTCGGGACCCAAAAACCTAGGTGGGACTCATTCACCCAAGGTGGAAAATGAGTCCTAGATCACTAAATCTAGGGCCATTCAACCTGAAACACCTAAATTATGATTGGGTACTGATTTGTGTCAAGATTATCCTCAAAAAGATGCATTATATGGGGCTTGTGGATGCAAAATAAGGCCAATTAAAGCATCAAAAAGCCCAATTATTAATGAAAACCCTAGATAAGTATGAAAGTGTGTTACAACACTTTAAAACACTCCAAAATAAGGTAGGATTAAGGTTATAAAGAGGTTTATTAGGTTTAGTAAATTGATAAGACCTTAGAAACGTGTGAAAGTGTGTTACAACAATTCACAACACTTTAGCAATGTATCATTTAAATTCATTCATTCACAAGGGCCCAAGACCTAATGTGAATGTGGAAAACACATTACAACACTAAATCAAGGCATCATTAGCTTAATTCTATAAGGAGGGCACAAACAAGTGTGAAAATGTCATCGACAAAATTTTTAGACACTACATTGGGTTATAAAAAAATGTTGAATAATAATATTTATTCATCGTATGCTCTCACCTTGCCCTCATTAGATCTTGGTGACTAGAGAAAGTGATAAATATTTGATATTAACTTTTTTGAGAATATTACAGTGGTATCAAAAAATTGATCTTACTAGCTTGAAGGATGAACAAAAATGTTGATGCCATCCAATGAATGAGAAATAAGATATTTGAAAAGAACAAAAGAAGATGAAAAAAATCCTTGATCCAACACAAGATTTAGAGAAAAAGAAAGAAATGACATAAGGGGGAAGATGATATAAGAAATTAGTAAATAAATAAAATTAGGATTTCTTTCACGAGAATCTTTAGAGGAAGTAAGGTATGCATAAACACTTCCAAAACTAATCTTAGAGGAGAGTATTATGATTCTTTTACAATTAAAAAAATTAAAAAACACATATAAAACATAAATAAAATCACATCACAAGATAGGTTTACATGGGGAAAACCCTTTTGGGAGAAAAAACCCACACTCCAAAGTAACCTAATGTATTATTTAGTAAAATAAAAATAGTTACAATTTACTTGCAAAGCAAGAATTTTGAGGAGTATCACCAACCAAAACTTTGGAGTAATTCTAATAGCATAACAATACCTACCAACTCACTACCAATACTTCCATCTCAAGAATCCTATAAATATGATAAGTCACACATGAAACCACCAAATTATAATAATGAAGCCATGAGCTAAAACTACCCAAAAAAGTGGCATCCAAACACCGAGTTAGAAAACCAACACCCAAATCCCATGATGAGTTCATAGGCTAAAAATAACATATTCCTTCCATTTTCATAAGCATACCATGATTCACTCACAAAATTAGGCATTGAATTTTAGATTGATTAGTTAGAATTTAGGATCTTAGGATAATAATCATTATAAAAAAGATATAAAATAAATAAAATGATAATAATACAAACATAGATTTTACACATTACACAAGATATACATGGGGAAAATCCTTTCAGATAAAAAACCCCATAAAAAATCATTTTATTAAAGAAAACTTACAATGTAATGGTCTATTATAACATAGGCCGAACTTGGGGAATACTTCTCCATACTTCCACATGGCCAATAATACCTCATGTGCATAGTGATATAGTTCACAATATAATCTCTAAATTCCACACTTCTCAAATGAGAGAAACCTCCATAAATATAGGAGGAAGGGTGACATAATACTTGAAAGAGTATTAGTCACACCTATTCAACAACCCCCATTCATAAATAATAAATAATCTATTATTTAGATTATAATTATTTCAAATGGGATATGCTTAATAAGCATATAATATGTAAGGTTTTATAACCTTATATTAGAACAAAATATAAATGTTATAAGGGTATCACCCCTAATAACATTATGTTCTAACACTCCCCCTTAATGTTAATAGGGGGCATCACATGTCAATTTTCATAAAAGAAAAAATGAAGTACCCCAGTAACGTAGGTCTTCTTTGACAGTGATAAATAGGGACACAAATATATGCCAAAATGAAATTCATGTATTCCAGACTACATGAAGTTCATCTTGTCATAATTTATAATCCTAGTGTTTTTAAAAATGATGCTATATATATGATGTATTCAATTAGCATGAAATTCCTCCCCTATAGTACAAAGTTAATCTAATCTTCTTATGCTAATTATTGTTAATATTATGGGTATCAATTATTATTGACCCTAGATCAGGGATGAATGTTTGTGGTGTTTATTTGTTACATCACATTCACATCAATTCTTCTCTTGTTGCTACATCTCTCTTTATTCATGGGTTTGAAAACATTGGTCAAAAAGATATTGGCATGGTAATATTACCTTTTTAGCTAGGACATGTTACCTTACCTACCCTAGTATATGTGATGCTAGGTACTTTATCAGATAATATTATTCTAGTTCCTGTAGATACACTCTATGGGTGCAATCATGTCTACCTTAATAAAATCCATTAAATTGATCCATAATAATAAAGTACATACAATAAGAGAAAATCCTTACCCCTTTTAATATTGCCAACATGCTAAATCATGTCATGTGAATCCTCCTCTTCATCCTCTTCATAACTTTGTACCTTCTTCTACACCAAATTATTAAACACCATCATCACCTTCTGATGGTGATGATGTACCTTCTTCTTCTAATGCATGTCTTTGTGATGACTAGGGCTCCTTAGACTTCACCCCCATGGGCCAGGTGATGAGTATAACATTGACCATCATTTTGACATTCCTTTATTTAGCAAGGATTTGCATTCTCATGCTAGAATTTATCCTTCTTCTATGAATTTGGCTAGTGCTTCTCCTAAATTTAATTATACTTGTCATTGTTCCAAGGCTAGTGATGTTAACTATCCTTCTCCCTCTAATTTGGAGACATGTCATAGGCTTGAATTCAAAAATATTTCTAAGAATGGATACAAAGGAAATGGTCTTGGGTGCATGGAACAAGGAGTTAAGGCACATATAGAACTTGCATTATACTCATCAAGAAAAAAAATCAAGGAGTTAAGGTCCCTATGAAACAAATTCAAGAAACACTTCCTTTTTGTGAACATGATCAAGCACTTGGCCCCATTCCACTAGTGAATGTTGAGACTTGCAAGAAAAAATCGAACATCAAGATTGGTGCTATAACGCTTCCATTTTCTAATGCACCTATATCTTCTTCACATGACAAGTGACATCAAGGTTCACCTATGTATGAATCATTTTACATAATCAACATTATTATTCTTGTATTATGACATTGAGATTTCCTTTCTCATAACATGAGAAAACTTCTACACCATTATATGGAGTTTTTTTTTTCATTTTTATGACATGAGATCACCTTTGTCATCATATTTTGATTACCACACTATCTTTCTCATAAATGGAATAGTAATGAATTCACCTCTATTTTTATCTCTTCTATTCTCATGAAATGTTTGAACCTTCCTTCTTCTATTGTGTTGATACCCACTATGTGGCACCTGTAGCTTTCTTTTTTTTCTCATTGCCATTCATGGTGGTACAATCTCATCTACACCCATACTTTCTTCATGGTAATAACACAATATTTTCTCTCATGGAAATTCATGGTTTTCCTCACCTATATTTTTAGGGGCAAGGGAACTATTTTTGAAGATGTGCATCCTTCCTATGGATCCCCTATCTTATTTCTTCCCCATTTATTTACCTTAAAATATCATCATACTACACATGCCAATATTTTAAGGGGAGTACATATATTCTACTCACTCGTGTATCCTTACATGCACCTTATCTAAGTTAACCCCCTATGGTGCTTCTTTATTTTAGACCATTATTGTGTTGCTTATTTTTATGCTCCTTAAATAACCCCCCCCTCAAGGTGTTGGTTTTTATTACACTCCCTATCACATTGGTATCATATGAACCATCTAGCATAATAAAAATTTCGAGCTTGTGGTCCTTCATCTATCCTACTTGGGTAATCTATGAACCACCTAACATAATACACCTTGCTCATTTTTGGGCCTTCATATGTACCTAGGTAATCTATGAGCTACCTAACATAATGTCTATGTGCTTCATATGAATTGGTTTTTACATTCATTATCACCTAGTGTAATGCCCTAAGCAACCCCAAAGGATACTAATACATCTAACATTTATGGCACCAATTTTTTTTTAAAAGTACTAACATACATCATAATAATCATATATCACATGAAATGAAACTAAACATGAACTACATATAACAAATCCCTCGGGTTTACATGACTGCATTACTTTTCACAACAACATTATTACATCACATGAAAGGTAAGTATACACCAGTAACCATAAGATAACATGAACATGGACAATACATTAATCAAGGATTACAATATTATAATGCCGCTTCCCAACATGAATGGGGAAGATACAATAAAATGGAATGATACATTTGAAATGAAGGAGTACAAAGCTGCAATACTGGATCCAACTCTGGTTCAACTCAGGAGTCACTGCAAGGTACAATTTTGCACTTCTGATCACGACTGGGGACCCAATGGGGTGCATAGCACGTTCCACCCAACCACGTGGACCCTAAGGCCCACCCCCCGTGCTAAGAGATGACAAGAAGGACCCCAACAATAACCATCAAACAAAACAAGGATACAAGACTTCACAACAAGATCCACAATAACATAAGGCAATCTCCAGCACAAGATATAACCAACACAAGATGTGCCCAACATAAGGAATAACCAATAAAGCATCAACATACAAATGCCAACATGTGCTTCCAGAGGCCCAAGAATAACTTAGAGGGAAACAAAGCATACATGGTTGTTAAAGGAAGAGTGTCATCGCAATGTTGCATGGGTTACCCTGGCGAATCTTCCTAGGCCCCGGCCCCCAACTTGGGTTACCCTGGTGACCTCTTACGAAACCCGGCCCCACATGCAATCCAATGCGGAATCGATTATCTTTCATAAAGACAAGATAACGATCTTGCCATTCCAGGCCTTCTCGACTCATTCCCAAGTCTGAACTAGCCCTTGAGTCCATGAGCGAGGCATAATTATCAAGTTAAATATTTTAGACTACCCATTTCCCTAATACACTAATTTAGTTTTCACTTATTAGACTAATTCCACATGAGTTACCCAGGCACCACTTTGTGTGCCGGCCCCCATGAAGAACCACTCCCCTACTAACAACATATCTCAAAAACTCAAATGGAAAGCCAACTTGCTCAAGAAACGTAATCCAATAAAATAGCTGCACCAAGAGAGGCATGCACCATCTCGCGCTAGAACTTCAAAGTAACGAAAACCACATTCAAATGCAAGGCTCAAGGCACATAAAAACAATCCAAGTGCAAGATCAACCATCATCAAAGTACTAGACAGAATCATAAAACCACCTGCTTTCAGGTGAAACAACATTAAACTCAATAAATACACCGGGCTTGATATGGGTTACCCAAGGCGATCCTCCTAGGTCGTCGGCCCCCATACCAACCCTTGCAAAAATATAAAATAAAAATCATATCCCCTCTATCCTCTGGAAGACAACAAATTATCAACACAATGGTTTCCATCAAGGTGACAACAGTAGAACAAATAGTGAAAAACATCGCATCAAATTCTTCAAACTCAATCAAGATTAACAAAATCCACCCACTTCAATATCAATCGCAAAAATCAAACCTTCGCAACTTCCAACAATATCTACTTATATAACGAATCATAATGCACAACTATTATAGAAGCATCATCCTATTCATCCTCAAAATTCCTCTCATATTCAAGTATAGCTCTAAGAAATCATTAAAAGAAATAATGGATAGAGTTTAAGGTTTATTAACCTAAAGACTTCGTCAAGGTGATGACTTTTACAACCTCTCACTCACCATCTTATGCCAATATCTTGATAAGTAAACGCTTATATGATGAAGCGTTATATTACAAATAAAAAGGCATCTATTATTGTCTACTATTCTAGAGTTTAGTGATTCTTATAGAAGGATAAGATCTTCATAATAATGTTCTAAAATATTCATTATAGTGCATGTACTACATGAGAATTACTAATAGACACTCAATTGACATTTTATGCTTTTAGAAATACTCACATAACTCAAAATAAATAAATATAACTATTTTTCCTCGCGTATATCTAACTAACTTTTATAGTAGAGCTTCATAGTTCAAAACAACCCTTATAGAATAGATTAAACTTCCTCTTATAATTCTTTACACATTTCTTATAGCTCATTATCTAAACATCGAATTTACCTATCTAAATAAACTCTTTATTCATCTAGATATGTGAATACTGTTTTCCTTTCGTTCCTAGTTAATCATCTACAATCAATTTATTAAAGCATGGGTCTACTTTTACAAGACCACAACATAGATATGTAAATCGTCTGCCACCATACACATATAATGCATATAAACTAATTATATATATAAATTAAATAAAGATTTAGATTGAAACACAAATTCCTATACTTTCCACACTAAAGGTTCAAATTCAATGAGCATACACCTATCGATTGTAGAAAGACATTCAAAGCCATCGAATCTACAAAGGGTATAACGGTAAATATAAGGTGAGATGAGTCGGTTTTAAAATGATTCCATTCCGTTCTCAAGAAGATCTTGCCTAAATACAAGTAGGATGAATGATTAGAAAGAGATAAGATTGATCGAATTCAAGAAAGGATTTTGGCCTACGCAAGGAAGCCCTTAGTATCAAGGATGAATAAATGCATAGGGGAAAAAGTCTCTTAAAAATTGGAAGCTTGGTACGCAATCACGCTGTTTGGAACCTACGCATCCCCTCACACAACTACAACCCTTAAAGCAATACAAAATCAGGTAATCACTTAGTGAGCAAGAACATTAATGTCATTTTTACACAGTGATGAGTTTCAGAGGGGGTTAGTGATGATGTTAAATCAAACAATCTGAACCAGGTATGCACTAAGAAATAGCAACGGCTGAGTCAGGTTAACAATGAAATCAGAGTGATTACTTAAATCTATACACCCTACCATGTTCAAGTGTGCCGCTGTGACAAGTTAACAATGAAATCAGGGAAATTATTTGAACCTTTACAGCATTATATTTTCAAGTACAGAAGATGGGGCAGGTTGCGAATTGAATCAGAGAGGCTATCTAATTTACTACACCTTTGCAAGTCTAAAAGTTATAGCTATGATGGGTTGCCAATGGTTTTAGGGATACTACTTAATTTTGTACAATGCCTCAACTCTAAACGATGTAACAGTGATAGGTTTCCAAGTATATTAGAAAGTGAATATTGGAATTTGGAAATATCGCCATCTTCTTGCATTATTGCCAAATCCCAAATGTTATCCCCAAGACTGAAGGGAAGGAGAAAGGTGAGGTGCAAATACATGACTTAAGAGTAGGAGAAATAATGTACAACTTTTCTTTTTTGAACTAGATGCATTTCTGTTTGGTGGCTAGTTTCCAGAGACGTAATCAAGTTTGAAGTTTGGAAATTAATCTTCACCCCGATCAATGGAAAGCTCTCTATTATGTTAGTAATTGACAATATTTTATTTTCAAGTGTTGGAACTGTGATAGATTGTCAGTAGAAACAAGCAGGATATTTAAATCTTTAAAATTTCCTATTAAGTTCAAGCGCTGCAGCAGAGAGAGGATGACAATGAAATCAGAGAGTTTATTTTAAACCTCTACAACATTCTATTTTTGAGTACTGAATCAGAGAGATTATTTAAATCCTCCGTTCTATTGGATAAAAAGAATTGCTTTGTTATGATGAATAGTTGAAACTGTCCCTTCAACGTTTTTAGCTAGACCCTTCCAAAGTTTTGATTTCACATAAGCTAAGAAAAATTATCTCAAAATCTGCCTCAGGGTTGTTCACAAGGATAAGCATAAGGGAAAAGATAATAGGGAATAAGAAAAGGCCAACAAAGCATGGGAAAAATGAAGTTGTTAAGGGAAAATGAACAGACAACTTTAGCAATCACCTCACACCAAATTTCTAAGGAAATACTGGATGGTGTAGAAATATTGTTTTGGAATTTGAACTATAAAATTCTTCATCGAACATAATGCAAGTAATGTGTTAAGATCTTTAATGAAGGAAAATAAACTCTTCATAATACACTACTGCACTAACTGGTCACTTATAAAAAGGCCTTAAATCACTTATGCAAAGATATATGTCTTTCCTACCATCGTTTATACTGTCCTATCAGATAGAAGGATACTTTTAAATTAACATTCTTGGCACAACTAAACAAGATGCAGAGAAAGAAAAGAACATCTCAAAGAGGATATCGAAATTGAAGACTTAGACTTGGAAAGTCTCCTAAGGATTCAAAGGGTAGTCATCACATGCAGTAATTATAAGAACATAGAATTCACCCAGAATGATTCAATTTTGGAAGCTAAACTAAGAGCGCTGTCAAAGTGTCGAAGACATTTAGATAAGAATTACTGATTTTGATAAACATACTGTATACGTTGTGTTTCTATGCAATGACCTTTACCCATGTGGAGACCTTTTTCCTAACAAATCCTTCCTCCTTCAGATGATCTTCCTCCAACAGACCCCATAGTAAGCTTCTCACGAAGATGAAAATAGAGAGACGTCTGTAAATGGCAGCAAAGAAATCTCCAGCTCCTTCTGTCTAGGCTCAACTCGCTCGCCCAAGACCTCCTCCTATCAAGATGTCCCCCTGTTTCTTTTATTTAATCCCGCATTCCCAAGAAAGTAGAATAATTTCAGTTACCGAGGATCTTTTGCATGCAGTCATAATAATTTCTCATAATGAAAACTCCACTACTTCCCACGTTTTTCTCCATTAAAAGTGTAACCGCTTGATTGACTTTATCCACCCGCACTTGTTCACATTGTTGGCTTATAACACTTATTTTTTATTAATTTCATAACTCAATGCAAAATAGCAATTTAAATTATAATTATTTTACCACTTATTATTTATTGTTTTTATTTAATACGTTTCAAGCAAGCAACATTATAGAGCCCCTTAAATTTAAACACTCCAAAACACAATTAATCAAACAACATACCAATCAATACTCGACTTCATAGCGGGTCGGTAAGCAACTCAAGGACAACACAAATGGAGGGTCATTACACCTAGCATAACACATCTTGTTAGACTGTGACCCATTTTTACATTATCATTTTCATGATCCCTAGTGTTAAAACAAGCTAGTGTTTGAGTCATGTACTCTCTTCTATAAATATTGATTCCCTATTTATTGTATGCATTCTCTCCTTGAAGGAATCAATCAATCCATGAAATTATTCTCATCATTTAATAAATTATTTTGTGTTATTATTTTATATTTGTTACATTTTGGAGATGATACATAGTATCAGGAAAACCTCCCACATTGAGGTCCCTTTCACTTTGCTAACTCAAAACCTTATTGTGTTTATCACTATGTATTATTATCCTTTTTTATGTTTCATTTATGTTTTTATATATATTCCTATGATTATTTTGTTCTAACCTAGTGGTTTTGTAGGCTTTTGTTGTCTAACTATTTTCCTTGTGTAGGAATTTTGTTTTTTAATGTATTTATTTATTAAGTTCTTAGCCTAGGGGCATGGTTCCTCTACTTGAAGAGTTTTCATCATATATAGTATCTTTTTTGTGTTTCTATGTTATTTTCTTTTTAGTGCTATTCCATTTACCTTAGCATGTTTATTCATGTAGGTTCATAAGACTGCTAAAGTGGGGGAAAACGTAGTGTAAAAAATTGTATACCCTTAAAATTTCACCTATGTTGTGTTCACTTTGGTGTCCATTCCCTTAGTATTTTTTGTATGCTCATTTTAGCCCTTTCATCACCCTTTATCATTCTCAAGGTTCCCAAACCTCATTTCTTGTGGTCATTTTTTCATGTCACTTTTGTGTTCACCCTTATGAATTTCTTATCTCCTATCTTTGTGAGCATAAATTATTTAGAAACTAGCACTTACCATGGATGTCTGCGCGTTGTGCTAGTGTTTTGAAATAATTTTTGTTTTAAAGGCTACTTTTTAAGTGTTTTTCCACTTTCACCTTTCTAGATCAATGAAAATGGCTTAGGAAATTTCTAAACAACTTTTCAGCCTCTTCCTCTTCCACTCTCTTCTCATTTTTAAATCTATCTTTTTATTTTATAAAATATATCTCTTTCTCTCAAGCTCTCACATAGTACTCTCAAGATTTTCAGAGAACTCTCACAAAATTATCTCTAGCTCTCCTACGCTCTTTGGCTTCATTAAGCCTTTTAACATCAAGGAGGGGTAAATTTTTTATTTAAACAAGAAAAAGTTACAAAGCAAGGGCATTAAATAGACCTATCAAGCTCCACCAAGTGATCCAACTATTGAGACAAATCTGGGGGTAGCTGACCCCGATCCACCAAATTTCAATCATGAATATGATCAGAAGCCCATTTAGCCAAACAATCATCAACACGATTCCATTGTCTAGGAATATGAGTGAAAGTAATAAACTCTAGAGAAGCACAAAGAATGAGAATCTGTTCAACAATTAAAGCCAATTGCCAGCTCACAACATCTAAATTCCACCTATTTAGCAAGTTCACCACAACTTGGGAGTCAGACTCACATATGATCCTTCGCCATCCCAATTGACTGCCCCACTCCACAACCAATAAAATGGCCTGAGCCTCCATTAAATTATTAGTATGAAGACCCTTATAAACAAAGAAGATAAATTGAACACCTCTAGAGCTATCCCGACCAACACCACCAATTCCAGCATGACTTGGATTTCCACAACAATAACTTATTTTATTTTCCCCTTAGCACCTTGGGATTATCACATCCCATCAATATTTCATTTTAGTCACTACTCTTGTTTATGAAACACACACTTTTTCTATCTATTTATCTATCTTGATTTTTGTGGAGGTAGAAATATGAAAGAAAGGATTTGACTAAGTCAAATCCCCAAACAACCCTAAACACTTTTCCTCTTCTTTATGTTTGTAGGTATTTTGAGAGCACTCAATCACATGGAGGTTTGCAAGAAGTTTCTTGTTTTTAAATCCATTTGTATTATTAATTTAAATCATTTAAATAATTTAAGTCAATTAATTTCTTATTGTATAGTATTTGCTGGATTTTCTTATTTCTAGATTTTTTAGGTGAGGTGAATGACTAAGTTGGAATTTTCACATTTTTGGGTAGTTTCTACATGTGGTTTGTACAAATTATAGTGTGGCATGCAAACATTTGCATGATGCATTTGCATCCTTGATGGCGACCTCTTGATTTCAACCCCAAGTTCTTTATTCTCTATATTTTCCATTTTTGTAATTAATTGGTGACTTTTATTTTTCTAAGTTTAGTAATTTTCACTAGTTCATTCTCTTCAAACATTTTAGCTAGTTAAAGATAAGTGTAATTTCTAAAATTTACTATATATGTATTTATATATCTATGTATATATATATATATATAAATATATGTATGTACATATATACATACATATATATATATTTATATACATATACATACTATATATATACATATTTATATATATATACATATATATACACATATATTTATACATATATATATATATACATATATATATATACGTACTGTTATACATGTATATATATATAATATGTAATACCCCCATGTTGCTGATACTCTTTGCTACTATTTGTTACTCTTATGTGTTAGTGTGATACTAGTTTGTGATGGTGATTAGTTCACCAGCTTGGTGTGTGTGGATACATAGTTTAGTTGATTGCTACATTTGACATTATTATGATAGTTTATGATACTTTATGTGGTGTTTAGATTATTTGATTATGCAGTAGTTTTTCCTTAATATTATAAATGTCGATGTTGTGATTCTATGATGTTTAATTTGGTTTTAGTAATACATTGTGATGCAGTGGTTTAGTAATTAGTTTATGATGTGATCAGTTAGTTAGAATTGTTATTTTACATCTAATATTGTATTTGTTAATATAGCTTAGGTGAGAGGACACTGTAGCACCACTAGTTTATGAGTGCCCTGCTACGCTGCAATTCCTTCTCATGATATCATGTGTTCAATTATATATATATATGTTACTTGACGTTTATTGGTATGCAGGAATTGCAGGAATAAAGTCTTGATTGCACCTGTTTCGACAGGAGAGAGCGAGCATTAAATTAACCTAACGGGTACAATGTTGAAAAAGTGAGTTGATTAGGAAGTGTCCCCATCCCAAGTCCGTCATCCCATACGAGTTTTGTTGTGTCATGATTGAAGTTTTGTCCTTGTCTTCATGTAGTTTGATTGTTGATTAATTATTTTATTTTTGGTTGATGGTTATTTAATTAATCTTTATTTATAAGATTAATTAATGATGTTTTGTTGCGTTGATTAATTGTAAGTTAGTTAAATGTTGAGTTTTTAAATATATTGTAAATTAAAAAGTTATTTAATTAAGGAGAATTTTAAAGTGTAAAGTAGTGAATTTATTATTAATGATGATGATAATTATATATTATCTTTTCCTGATATTAAATTAGAAAATCTTGTGTGGATGTATATTGAGAAAATAATTAATTTTTGGTAAAATTGTGTGAGATAAGTGTGTGCTTTTAAAAGCGGGGAAAAAGAACAAATAATTGAAGAGAGGATTTTTGAGGAAAAAGTGTTGAGCTTTATGGATTTTTATTTATTTTTATTATGAGAGAGTTTTTTGAGACACAAAAGGTTTTTCTTTGGTTTTTGTCTGAAAAAGAAAAGGAAAAATAGTTTGTTTTTGTGCTTTTGGGTAAAACAATTGTTTGGAAGAAAAGATTGATTGAGGAGGGAGTTGCAGGCTTTAATTTGAGAGGAAGCCACAGAAGGGATTCTACATGAACAAAAGGACTCAATTTCCCTAAACTTATTGTTTCCTTCTTTTTTGAATCTATGAACAAAATATTGTAGCCATGTTTGAAAATTAATTTCTCTATGTTTTGAAAGAGGTTTTTTGTGATTGAGAATTTGATTGTTAAACCTTTGAATTTCTCTATTGAAAACTATAGTTAAACCTTTCGAAATTCTTCAATAAAATTGAGTTGAGAAATTAATTGTTTGGAAAGAAAATCATTGTTGTTATTATGTTGATTTTACTTTGGAAAGAAAATCATTTTGTGAATTCATTGAAAATGCATGCCAGAGATGTTTGTGGGTCTCATAAATAAAATTTATTATATTATGCGGTTGAATATACCATATAAATTATATATTGTCTTTTATGAGATTTTTTTATATAAATAAATATATTGTCGGTTGAAATAGTTTTATATGGGATGATATCAGTTCTCTAAATCGTGTTTCTTTTGAAAACGAAATTAAAAAAATAAAACGGTACGTGTCTTTTTGGTTTTACGTGATTTCGGAAAACCATTTTAAAATAAAAAAATTATAAAGAATTTTTATATAAGAAGTGTAAGGGAGGTGGTCGTGGGGCACCATACCACCCAGTAAAACCTAGTGGGGACTCACGACCTTCCCTTGGGGCCCTCCCTCTTGATATGAGGGGCACGTGCAAAAGGTTTAATTTTGAATTACGTTTTTTATTTTTTATTATTAGTTCTAGTCGATTTTTATTTAATTCAAATTGATTTCATTAGATTTGATTATAATATATTACTATATATAATATATAATATATATATGTATACATATATATGTATATATATATAAATATATATTATTATATATATATAATATGTTTGAGAATATTTTATTAATTTACATATTATATTTTTTTTATAAAATGACTTTTATTAAAATGCTTTATTTTTAAATATATATATATATATATAACAATTTTGAGATGCTATGAATAAGAATTTAATATGATAATTTTTACAAGTTATAATATTATAGTTTAGCAAATCCAAATTGATAAAATTAGCAGCGAAATCAAAATCGAACTAGAAAAAAATGGCATTAATCTAATTAATAAAATAAAATTTGATGAAATAAGCGGGCTTGACAAGGAAGGTAGGATTTTCATGAAGCATCAGGGTTTATAGTATGATGGAAGACACCAGTACAGATGGCCCTTTAATAGAAGGCGTGGAAGAAATGTTCAGAAAGGAAGGAAGAATATTTCCTCTCAGGCTTGGCAGGATCCGATTTCTTTTAAAACTGGAGAGTTGGGTGTGGAGGGCCATCAGAAATTTCAAACTTTGCAAAATAGGACAGGGTTTAAATTGGTGTACTCCAACAGAAAAGAGGATTTTAATCAGCTTGAAGGGAAATTTTGGTGTCCAAAGAACCAGAAGGATCAAGCTGGATCAAGCAAAATTTACCCAACCATTTCCCATTCACTAATGACGTCTCTCCCTTTGGATAACAGAGAATGGAATGACTCAGTGAATATGTTAAAGGCAAGAGCTTTAATATTGAAATGGGGTGGGAAATGGCCCTCTTTCACAAAAGTTCGGCTGTGGTGTGATGAGAGTTGGGGGAAAGGTTGTGAGCTGAAAACCTTAGAGAAGGGGTTCTTTTTATTAATCTGTCAAACCCCCCAAGATAAAGAATGGATTCTGAATCATGGTCCTTTCTTCATGGATGGAAAGGGGTTTTCCATCCTAGATTGGACCCCGAATTTTGATCCCAATAATGCAAAGACTAAGGATATACCCATATGGCTAAACCTAAAAAATCTACCACATGAATATTGGGACCAGGAAACTCTCAAAATCATTGGAAACAAACTGGGTCTTTTTGTTAAATCAGAAGTAACTTTAGCGAAATCTGATTTAAGCATGTTTCCAAGGATCTGTGTAATGCGGCCAGTCACTCATCCTCTTCCAGAAATGTTAGAAATACATACTGGTGAAGGAATTTGGCGTCAAAAGATTGACTTTGAGCTAGAGGGATTGGAGAATGATCTTTGTTGTGAAAAAGGCTCAAGTTCCAAGGGTAATCAACAGCTGCAAAAGGGGAAGAATTTAGAACAGAACTCCCTTGTAGAAAAATTGGTGGCTTTAACACAGGTGGTTGGTGGGGAAGTGCGTTGGTGCTCTCAGGAGTGGGGGTTTCTTTTCAATCCGATGAATGAGTCACTCATGAATCATAATAAAGAGAATCTGAGCTGGGAAGGCTGTCAAAAAGCGGAAATAGATACTATTTGTGAAAATGAATTTAGGAATGTAAATCAGGGGTGGAAAAATAATGTTCTGTAGTTCATTGGTGAAGAACATGTTAAAAAAAATTTGAATCATATGGAGCCGGAAACTCCTAATGATTTTCACGCTGAAGCCTTGGTGGTTTCGAAGGAGGTAAGGGTAGATTCTCTTGGAAAAATAAACTCTAGCCAGTTGGAGGAAGACCCTTTAGCGGATTTGATCTATTAGTCAAAGTTTGAAGGCCCCTCCCCTTTTGTTTCTATGCATGAACCGAGGTTTCCATTAAGCCTGTTGGAAAGTAACAGATATTCCCAGGATAGGGGGAAAAATCCAGTGGATGAAGAAACCCTAGATTCCTCTCAAGGGCACATGCAACAAAATCATTCAGACTCAAGACCTTTGAATGTGGATGAATCTGAGGTTGTTTTCAAAGACATCCCAATTTCCCCTATTAGGAATCTGGATAGTGCCTTTGAAGGGGTAAGAGATAGTGGTGGTTCGTTGAGAGAGTTAGATTCTGAATTGGAATCAGATGATGAACCTGGTGAGGAAGATCTTTTGGGTCTGCAAGCAAATGTTGGGATATTGGAAAAAAGAACCTTAGGCCAATCTTCAGCCCACATCAAGAAAGCAAAGTCTGGAGAAAAGAATAAGAGAGGTCCAAAATCTAACAGGATGAAGCTAGAAATAGCTGGAAATGTTGTTGGGCAAAGCAAACTGAGATCGAGAAAAGGCTACGCCTTTTCCCGACAGCCATGAAAATCTTATCATGGAATGTCAGGGGCTGCAATGCCCCTGACAAAATTCGTTTGATCAAAAGATGCCTTGATCAAACGAGACCAGCTTTAGTTCTACTACAAGAAACTAAAATTAAGGACCAAGGCTTTGATAATTTCTCAAAGTGCTTCAGTAGGTGGAAATGCTCTCTCTCAGGTGCTTTAGGTGCCTCTGGGGGTTTGAGAGCTTTATGGGATGTTGCTTTAGTAGATGTTCAAGTGTTGCGCAAGGAGCGGAATTGGATGTGGTTGAATGTAGTTTCTAATCAGTTGGGTGTTAGTCTTTTTGTATTAAACATATATGGTCTAGTGGAAACAGTTCAAAAACGGTTGTTGTGGCTTGAAATCTCCAATATTTTAAGATCAGAAGTGGGAAAGTTGTTTCTTCTGTCAGGTGACTTTAATGCAATTTTAAAACCAGCAGATAAAATGGGGGGAATCTGCTGGGTGAGCCAAAGCCAACAAGATTTCAGTGATTTTGTTGTGAATAATGGTCTCATTGAACTCCCATTCCAAAATGGTGACTTTACCTGGACTAACCGGAGAAGGGGTTTTTTAAATATTGCTGAGAAACTAGATCATTTCTTTATTGCTGGTGACTGGGTAAGACATCTATGGACGTGTGTTGCTGAGATTGTCCCAATAACTGGGTCTGATCATTACCCTATAAGTTTGATGATTCAAGAGGAGACTCTGGAGAGATGTCCTTTCAAATTCAAGAAAATGTGGTTGAGGGCGGATGGTTTTAAAGAGTTAGTTGCCAAATGGTGGATGAAGCCCCAAGGCGATCGGGAAACAAAGCTTTCATCTTCTTCAAAAATCTCCAGTTCCTAAAAGAATAAATAAAAAGATGGAATAGAGAGTCCTTCAAAAATATCTTTGTTGAGAAATTCAAACTTGAGGAACAATTGAAGAAATTGCATTCTAATGTTATAAGGCAGGGGATGGTGGAACAAGATTTTGTGTTGGAAAAATGTTTGAATAAAGAATACTCTGAAATCTTGGCTAGAGAGGAAGTTTTCTGGCGCCAAAAATCTCGGGAATGTTGGCTTAAGGAGGGAGACAGGAACACAAAGTTTTTTCATACGTCGGTAAAGGTTCATAGGTCAAGGAATAAGATTTTCTCTATTAAAGATCAGCAGGGGATCTCACTTTCAGATCCAGAGCAGATTAATAGAGAAGCAATAAGGTTTTATTCAGAGCTTTTTAGGGAAAGTGTGGTTGCTCAAGGGTCTAATAGTTCTATTTTGGAGGTGATTCTGAGTACTATTACAGATGCTCAAAATGCAATGCTGATGGATAAAGTCAATTTAAAGGAAGTCAAACGGGCGTTGTTCAATCTGGGGGGTGATAAGGCTTTGGGACCAGATGGTTTTATGGCATCTTTCTTTCAATTTTTTTGGGACCTTTTTGCGTAGGATTTGCTGGCTGTGGTGGAGGAATCTAGAAGTGGTGGCTTTATGCTTAAGGACTTCAACAACACCTTTTTAGTTTTGGTCCCAAAGAGATCGGTGCTTAGTTATTTTGAAGACTTCCGACCTATTTCATTATGTAATACAGTTTACAAGATCATATCTAAGGTGGTGGCTAATAGGTTAAAAAAGGTGCTGGACTCAGTAATTTCAATGGAGCAGAGCGGGTTTGCTCCGAATAGATCCATCTTTGAAGGTGTAATTGTAGCACATGAAGCTATTCATTCGGTGAGAATGGAAAAACTAGAAAAGATGATGGTGAAGTTGGATATTAGATGTGCTTATGATGAAGTAAATAGGGATTTCCTCTTAAAAGTCCTAAGTAAATTCAGTTTTTGTGAGGAATGGATTTCTTGGATAAAGAGTTGTATAAGCTCTCCCCAATTTTTAGTACTGGTAAATGGAAGCCCTCAGGGTTTTTTCAAAACCAGTAAAGGGATCAAACAGGGAGATCCAATGTCTCCCTTTCTCTTTATAATTCTAGCAGAATCTCTAGGCAGGCTGATTGCTAAAAAATGGGTTTCTGGAAGGTGGAAAGGCATAAAAATTGATGAGGGGTTAGACCCTGTGTCCCACTTACAATTTGTTGATGATACCTTGCTAATGGGTGAGGCTTCTCTTAGGGAGGCACAAATCATGAAGGCCACACTGGATGAGTATGGTTTGGCTCCGGGACAATGTATAAATTGGAGGAAGTCTGAGGTTTTTTTCTTCAACTCCCCTTTAGCTAAGCAACTGGAAATATGCAGAATTCTGGGTATGAGGTCGGGTTCCCTACCTAGTAAATATCTTAGGATTCCTCTCTTTGGGGGTGCAACAAAATCAGATATCTGGAAAGATTTGGTGGATGGATGCCTTAACAAAATGGATGGTTGGAAGAGTAGGTGGCTCACTATTGCAGGCATAATTCTAATGCTGAAGACAGTGATTTTAGCTATGCCAGTTTTCTCAATGATGTGTTTGAAGATTCCTAAAAAGATAATTCAGGTGATTAACCATCGGATGCAAAAATTCTTTTGGAATGGTCCATTTGATCAAGATAAAATTCCTCTACTAGCTTGGGATAAAATTTGCAAAACCAAAGAGAAAGGAGGGGTTGGCTTGAGAAATTGGCAGATTATGAATGAAGCCCTTGGCGCCAAATTGGTCTGGTGGATCTATGCAAACCCCAATATGCTTTGGGTCAAGATATTAAAAGCAAAATATCTAGAAAATACTAAGAATCACAGGATTTTCACAATCCGGGACCCCCCAAAGGGTCGGCAATTTGGAACGTTATTGTGTCTTGCAGGCCTGTAATTTTGAATCATTTATCTTGGAAAATTGGTGATGGGAGAAAAGCTAAGTTTTGGGATGACTCTTGGAATGGGTTTCCCCCTTTGAGAGAAGTGGAAGGAACCCAAGATGTACGCATCTTTCTTAATCAACTATGGGGTGAAAATGTAAGAGATTATCTTGTACAAAAAACAGGGCCTTTTGGGTTGGAATGGGCTTGGAAAGATCTTCCTTGTGATGGCCTATCCATCCAATAGAAACAAAAGATGCAAGAAATATTTAATTCAAGGAAAATTCTGATCTCGGGTGATGTGGATAGGGTAGTTTGGTGTAGCTCAGTAAATGGAGTTTATTCAATTAAACTCGGTTACCAATTTTTGGACTTGGAGGGAGGTCAGTCTTTTTGGGAAAAGCAGCTTTGTTGGGGGGAAGATTGCCTACCAAAAGCTGGTACCTTTGCTTGGTTAGCTATGAGAGGCCGAATCTTATCGAGTGAAAGAAGGAAGAGGCTGGGGTTTGTTGGGCCTACGAAATGTGTATTGTATGATGGGGCGGAGGAATCAGTTGATCATAAGCTTCTCCAATGTGATTTTACAACAAAGTGTTGGGATAATCTAAGGATGAATCTAGGATGGAAAGGTCCTTTACAAAGGAATTTGAAAGAGGTTTTTGAAGGTTGGTCGTCTTTGCAGGCGAGGAAATCTCTCCTTTCAAGTTTCTGAACTATTAGCCCCTCAATTCTAGTTTGGGAAGTGTGGAAAGAACGGAATTAGAGGATTTTCTTGGATTAGAAAGAACCTTTTGTGAAAATTGTTAACATAATTAATCATTCAATTGAAGAAGTTGTTGGGGCAGCGGCTTCAAAATTTCTCCTTTCAAATTTACCCTACTCGTTAGAAGATAGAAGGATTCATAGTGTGTGGTCAGGTATAAAAATCTGCCCCAGCCAAGTAGGTGGGAGTGTTGTTGGAATCCAGGCTAAAGCCAGCGAGGTGTGTTGGGAAAAACTTGAATTTGGATGGTATAAAGTGAATTATGATGGAGCGTCCAAAGGCAATCCAGGACCTTCAGGAGCTGGTGCGATCTTGAGGGATTGCTTGGGTAATACAATTGCGTTGGGAGCAAAGAAATTAGTGGATGGATTGAACAATGTAGTGGAAGCACAAGCAGCGTTACTGGTGGTAAAGTTGGCTCGTGTTTTTGGTGTGAGGAAACTGCATTTGGAAGGTGACTCGATGGTGATAACGCAAGCAATAATAAATGGAGAAGTGCAGGCGTGGCACCTTAAAGCTTTAATAAAAGCTATTATGGTGGAGATGTATGGCTTTGAGGACGTCCGGGTTGGCCACGTTAGACGGGCAGGCAACACTAAAGCTGACTGGCTATCAAATTGGGCTGTGTCATTCCAACAGTTAGGAGAATGCCGTGTGGAAGATTTGAGTGATATTAGGTGTATGGATTTGATCTAGGTGGGGGCTTGCAAACCTTTGGAAGTAGTGAATAGGTAAGGTTTCGGCGTACTAAGTGGCGTGCTAAATGAGCCTTTCGTTGGGAAAGGGGGATAGTTGGTCTGGAGGAAGGACAAACGGCTGAATTGCTTGAGCGTACATATTTATAGGGATGTTTTAGGGTGAAGCGTGGGAGGACGGCGCCAGCTAAGAGATCATGACGAAAGAAAAGAAATGTCTTCATTTTTTCTTGGTATTGAAGCTAGTGGGTACAAATGAGAGACACAGATTAAGTTTTGGCGGCGAAAGAGTTTGCTACATGAGGCGAAAAGGACGACGTGAGCAGTATGAATTAAATTTTTAAGCCGTTGAGGCTTAAATAGGATTAGGCCGATCTAAACGTAGTGTCATGTCGAGTGGTTGTTGTCGGGAAGGAAGCCGTTTGCTGACAAGATGGAGGCAATGCAAGTTTCTCAACGAAGAAGCAGCAACAAGGTTTCTTTGGACCAGTTTCTGTCCTTAGATTGAAAATGATGTTGCTCTGTCCGCATGACGAGGTGGTGGAAGTTGTGTTAGAGGTGTTGGGGCCGCACTTCATGGAGGCGAGGCATAGAGGACGACTAAATGTTGATATTGCTTCAATGGTATTTGCATGGGCAATGGAGTTAAAAGAAGACGTTGAGATTGTGAAGTGGGTGATGTTTTCTTTGTTTGAAAAGGATTTGCTACAAGGAATGGAGTCGATGTTGGAATGGGCTGTACCGGGGATTGGGTATGATATTTTTGAAGGTATTGAAGAAATGGATGAAGCTACAGAGGAGGGGTTGGTCCCTTTTGTGCGATGGTGAAGAAAGACAGACAAAGAGGCCTACAAGATGGAAATTCTAATAGCTTGGGAAAACCTAAAGCTAGTGCTCCGTCACCTGGAAGTACACGCTGAAGTAGGAGAGTCGAGTGAAGCCCAGTCCACTTCTCGTGAGAAACGCATGGCAAGACGCAGGGGAAGGCGTCGAGGGAGGTGAAGCTCTTGAAGCTTGGATCGTCAAAAGTAAGGTGTAAGTTTTTTGTTGTAGGGTTAAGTGTAGAAATAGTTTCATTTTGTTGGATAGTAATGCGTCAACTTTCAAACGATGAAGCTTGGATGGTGTGGTTTCTACAGACTGGTTATTTAGTTGGTGCCTTTTGATACCCAAAATGAAGAGCAAAAGATAATGGTTAATTAGCTTGACAGCAGTAATTTGTATCCAAGAAATGGACAATCTAGGTTTTTGGTGGCCCGAGAAAATGGGTTTTTGTAAAATCTTAGGGCAAATTGATGGTATGGCGAGTTGTATTTTTGGCGAAGTGACAGTATGGCATGAGAATTCTGCAGTTTGAAATGTATTTCATCGTTATTATTAATAAAAATATATCTATTGCGATAAAAAAAATAAAAAAATATTATAGTTTAATTGAGAAAATTGGGAATAAGCTATGTGATTATAATTAAATTTATTAGTTAAATTTAAAAGATGCAATGTTATAGTGTAATTGTGTGAATTAGAAATAAATTATGTGCTTTGAATTGAATCGAATCTTCTCAAGTAATTGATTTATTTAATTGGGAAAATTTGTTGTTTATTAAAATGAGTTTTATGGCATTGATTATGTAATTGCTTTCTCTCAAGATTATTCGTTTAATTGTGGTTTTCTTTTATTCGGGTTTATGTCTTGCGGGAAAACCCTAGAGTTAGTTTATCCTATTATAGGAACTTAAGTTGTTGTTTAGAACTTCCAGAGGTGGGGATACTGATGTCATTGTTGATTTTTACAATTCTGTAGTAACCCTCCATTTTGCTTGTGATTTTTGTTAGCATGTTTTTACATTGATAGACTTTGGTATTTTGGTTTGGATATTTTGATCGCTGACTTTTGAGCGACAGTGGATTCGATTTGTGATATGATAAACATTGTATGGTGACAATTAATTTCTGACATGCTTTGTATTAGCGTAGATGTTTCCTTCAGATGTTATTGCTATATATATGTTTATGATAGATTAA
>VDFB02190600.1:0-27972 GCA_007258455.2 Sequoia sempervirens
TAAGCTTTGGAATCCACCAAATTGTAAAATGGTTATCTCTAGAGATGTGATTTTTAAGGAGTTTATAACTTACTCAGGTGAAGAACAACCAAAGGAGAAAGATAAGAAAAAAAAAGTGCACTTCAAGACAAAGATAGAGAAGTAGGAAGATACACATGTGGAAGAAAAATTAGATGGATCTGAGGATGGATAAGAAAAAGAGGATTCAGATAGTTTAGAGGATGTGCAAGATGAGCACACAATAGAGGAAGAACAAGTAGAACCCATTACTCCTACCTTGAGGAGGTCCACAAGGCAACAAAATCTAGTTGATAGGTATAGCCCATCAAATTGTCATTGTGTATTTGCTTTGTTGAGTACTGATGATGAACCTAGGATCTTGTTTGGTTTCCCAAAGGAAGGAATCCCATTGGTTACAAGTGGGTATTTAAAAATAAATTTGGTGCAGATGGTCAGTTAGAGAAGTACAAGGCTAAATTGGTGGCCAAGGGCTACTCCCAAAGAGAGGGAGTTGATTTTGATGAAATTTTCTCTCTTGTTGCTAAGTTAACTTCTATTAGATTCTTATTTATATTTTTTTTGCTTATGATTTTGAAATAGAGAAAATGGATGTTAAAACTACTTTCTTGCATGGGGATCTTGAGGAGAAAATTTATATGTGACAACTTGACAGTTTTGTTGTGAAAGGAAAAGAACACTTGGTTTGCATGTTAAAAAGAATATGATTGAACTTCATATTCATGATAACAAGGTCTCTAGGGTCATGGTAGATATAGGGGTGGATGTAATCCTAATCTCAAACAAAATATGAGAGTATCTAGGGATACCTGTGCTAGAACCCACCCCATACAAAATTAGTCTAGCAGATGGAATTGAGATGAAAAATTTAGGCACTTGGAAATAGGTAGAAGTATCAAAGGAGTGAAATAGATTTTTTATTCTAAGGTAGTCACAATCAAGGATACATTTGATTCTTTTCATGCACTCTTGGGACAAGATGGTTTGTAGATTCACGTGGATTATAGACACAAGAAAGGAAGAAATTTCTTTTGTAGATGATAGGATGATAGTACACATCCCCTTAGGAAAGAATCAAGAAGAAACCTATGTAGAAGAGGTGAATATAAAGGAATTTGATGATGGTGACAAAAGATAAATGCTATAACTAAACTACCTACAACTGAAATTTGGGAAGAACCCAACTCAGAAGGGGAACTGGAGATAAATGAAACTAAGGGGAGCACAAATAGTGAATCTATACTAGAAGCCTAGCTACAAGATGGATTAGAAGTATATTCTCACAAGATCCTTGGCTCCAAAAGGGTATTCATGGTAAGGAAGATACTCGAAGAATAATTATCTATAAAAGACATGCCACATGATATTGGCACCATCACAAAAAGTGATAAGGACACTAATGAAGTATCTCGCCATGTCCATCACATTTCACAAGGAATCTCACATGTCATCAAGTTGCCTAAATATTTCAGAGTGGGGGACTTACTATCATACCTTTCACAAATAGAACAAATCTTTCAAACTAAATCCTATAGACTTGGCATCCTAATACATACCCTCACCTGCATTGTCACATGATGGTATAATACACATAAGCATACTATAATCAAGTGGGAAACTTTTAAGACTTCGATAAAAGTGAGATATTTGTCAGAGGTAGGCGAATATGAGGGCATACCCATATATGAGGGAGATATCCTATTGTAGAATCATTTAGATATGTGAATACACTATTGGGAAGAAGGATATGACTACAATGAAAGACTATACATCCATATATTCTATTAAACACTAAAGGTACTAGCAAAAACCTGGTACATTGACCAAGAGAGATGGGGAGAAACCAAAAAATAGGATGAAGTAACAACAACTCCATACCTTTTCTTTTTACAGTGAAAATCTTTAGATACATACCACATTACTTAAAATGAAGATCATATTCAAACCTAAAGAAGATTAGGAGATAGTGATGCTACAACCTTCATCTCCACCACCCAAAGAAGAAGGTATATGTGAGTATATTAAATGGTTGGACTGGGAATCAATTGAAGCAGAGAAATATTATTGTGTAGCACAAAATTATGAAGATAAATATGATCCAAAAATAGAAATCAACCATAGAGAAAGAGAAATAGAAGAGTTTATTGAACCCAAGAAGAAATACTATAATGACACCATCAAACTAAGAGAAGAGAATATTGTGGAAAAAGGAAACCCCAAGATGAAAAGAATATGGGACTCCTAGGATGAAAAAATAGTAGCTTAGATAATAGATACTTTCTCAAAATATCAAGATTTATTCCCTAAAAAAATTACAAAGATAAAATGGATTAAAGAAGAAGTAGGGGTGATGAAAATTCAACTAAAGGAAGGAGCTAATCTAGTCTAGAAGAGAAACTACAAACAAAATCCTAACATGAAGAAAAATGTCAAAATAAAATTAGATAAGATGCTACTGTCGAAATCATTAAATTGATAGAAGATGTTGATTGGATAAGCCCCATGGTTGTCCAAAATAAGAGAACTAAAGAAATAAGGATTTGTGTAGATTTTAGGGAATTGAATAAAGCTTTCCTACATGATCCCTTTCCCACTCCATTCACCAAAGAAATCTTAGAGTCATTTTTAGGGAGAGGGATATATTCATTTACTGATGGCTTTTCCAAATACCACGAAGTCAAAATAAAGGAGGAAGACCAGCCTAAAACCACTTTTTCCATAGAATGGGGGTCATATATGTACACAATGATGAATTTTGGGTTGAAAAATGGCTCTACAGTATTCAATAGAATAATGATTAACAAATTTAAATACTTCATACATGACTTTCTTTAAGTCTACATGGATGATTGGACTATTTATGGACTGGTGAAAGATCATATACAGGTACTCTGAATGATGTTGAATGGATGTAGGAGTATGCAAATATCATTAAACTAAATAGGAAGTATACATTTGTGGTACCCTTTGGGACCCTACTAGGCCATACTGTATGTAAAGAGGGATTAATGGTGGATCCCTATGAATGTTTTCCTAATACTATATTTATCACCACCTAAGAATGTGCTATAAATTAAGACATTTTTAGGATATATAGGGTACTATAGGAAGTTTATAAAGGGATATACTAGTATTTTGGCACCATTAGAAGATTTATTGAAGAATAAAATTCGTAGGAACATTGAATGGAATGAGGAGTCTCAAAAAACATAAATGACACTTTAAAATGAAAGATTGTGGAAGTACCAATCCTCATATTCCTAGATTGGAATAACCCTTTTCATGTCCATGTGGACACTTTTAGTATCACCATAGGAGCAGTGCTTGCCCAACTCAAAGAGAGAAAATACCACCCCATTTCCTTTGCCAATAGGAAACTATCTATTGTGGATAAGAACTATACTACCATCGAGAGAGAAGCAATGACTATGGTCTATGCATTACAAAAATATAAAGACTACCTACTATTGACCCCATTCACCTTATTTAATGACCATGAGCCCCTTAAGTATTTACTCAATAAACCTATCACACATGGACGAATATGTAGATGGTTTCTACTGTTTCAAGAATTTTATTTCAAAATCATGGTAAAACTAGGGAAAAACAACCAAGGGTTGGAATATTTATCCTGAATTAAGGTTAGAGAACAAATAGATGCCCAAGGAGAACATTTTCCTAGCACACATTTGTTTCACATTAAAGTGGTATCAGAGAAGCTATAAGATATTACCATTTTACTTTCTACAAGTGAATTTCCAAAAGATATCTCATTATAGAAAAAGCAATCACCCATGCAAAGGGATACACTATACACTTTGGTTAAAGAGAGTTATACCATCTAGGTAGGGATGATGTTTTAATAGGAGTGGTGTATAAACATGAAAGAAAGTTAATCCTCAAGGAAGAACATGAAGGAACAACAAGGATCATAACAACGATGAAACTACAACTAAGAGGGTGCAACATGTAGGACTAGAGTGGCCAACTCTTCATAAAGATGCTAAGGAGTATACAAAAGGGTGTGATATTTGTCAGAGGGTAGGGAAACCTACTACAAGAGATGAAATTCCACTAATACTGGTACTAGCACAAAACCCATTTGAAAAATGGGTCATAGACTTTATTGGACCTATTAATCCACTGAAAAAATATTCTAAAGCAAGGTTCATTATAAATGAAGTAGAATATCTCACAAAATGGGTAGAGGAATAACCCACAAAGGATTGTCCTACAAATATTGTCACAAGATTCTTTTATGAGAACATAATTACAAGATATGGATGTCCACTTAGTATAGTAGAAAAATTTCAAAGGAAAAATTTGACAACAAAACCAGATGGTAGAAGCCTAAATAAAGTATCCCATCTAATAATTTTCAGACACTCAATCTTATAAAGCCGCATATTGGGGGTTTTTAAAAACCCTCTAGGAACAAATGAAATAAAGAGAAAGAATTCCCCATGAGTCTATCACTCAATGTACACCAATACAATAACCTTCATGATGGATAAGGACTACACTTACATGGAGGTAGTAGAGCCACACACTGTTTGGGTACCACAACTACCATATGAGCTCACCGCACAAGAACTAGACGCCTATGCCACTACCCTAATCCAACCTAAGGATCCCAATACATAACACTTTGGAACCTACAAAGAAGTAATGGAGAGCATAATAAAAAAGGAATCACATGAGAAGCTAGAGAAAAATAAAGACAAACTCCACAAATAGTGGGCAATACCAAAAGGGGGGTTCTCTTAGTTCTTTGATACCACAACATGGTCATAACCCACCATTGCAAGGAGATCAGAGAGGCTCCATAGCACATCACCAAGAAAATTAGAAGGCGCCACCTCCTCTGCATAAAAATTATCTACACTAGTCATGAGGAAACCACCACAAGTCACCCTGCAAAAGAGACCTCAACAAGTAAGGCCAAAACAAATGGCAAAAAGACAAATTCCTAAGGAGAGAATAGAGGAATAAGTAGAAGTGGAAGTAGAATAAATTATAGAAGGTGAAGAAGAGGTCAAACAACCTCTCAAAAGGAGGAAAAGAGGGAAACAAACCCCAACAGCCACTCAACAAGCAACTCCAAAGCAACTATAATCGCTAATTGATATTTTAGCAACTACCAATGCCATCCTCCATTTTGGTATGTTGTCATAGGCACTAAACATGTATGGAGAATAGGGGTAGGATAGTATAATTCCTCCAATGTGTGAATCAATCCAAAAAAGGAATGGATGAAGCAATGAAGGATTTATCATAGGAGATAGTTGTCATGATCTGAGGAAAACATGCCAAGGCACTTGATAAAGAAGAAGAGATAAGGGAGAAAGCCATCTCCATAGTTAATCCAAATATCACTGAAGAATAAAAGTAGGCATTGGATCAGGCACAAGCCCAGGAACTTCACATAAAGTACATAATAGACAAACTCATGGAGGAGGATTTGGATGATGTAGACAAGATCTAGAAAGAGATCAAGGAGGTGACCAAAAACCTTATGAAGAAATGATAAACAATACTATGGAGAACGTAGAAGAGCCCCCTCCACCAAAAAATAATCCCACCAGAGAAGAATATGACAAAGGTAAAGAGGAAACATCTATTTTCACTCCCATAATCTCCACAATCAAAAATTTCTTGGTGCAATAACAATAGATTCAAGCAGTACCATCACCACAACACTACATGTACCAATGGTAGGTTCACAAGTTGATTTTTCTAGTATTTCACTAGGCTATAAAATATACAGTTAGGAGATATCCTCCATGCTACCAAAATGGAATAACTTCTGAGTGAGCATGTGAATAATGTAGATAAGTTATAGGACATATTAGACACACTATAGAGGGCCATTCCTCACCTACCCCGGGACACTTCACTTATCCTACCCCAACAACTCAAATAGGTGATGGACAGTCTACAAGGAGATTTAGCCTCCACCAAGGATAACATAAGGAATGAATCCCAAGAGGAGGTGGTAAAGAAGAAAATTAATGAATACACAAAGAAGTGCACTACCACACATACAAAATTGGAGGAACATATCAAAGGGTTAGTTGAAACTATCATAGAGGCAAGAGTTATTTACCAATTTTTATTACAGTGGCGTACAACAACAAAAGGCCTAAGGGACCAAATGACCCAACTGGAGAATTAGATGGCACAAGTATCACAAACCTATAACCCTCTCCAAGACAAGGATGGCACAATAGGGCCCAAACAAAAACTCTTCATAACCAACTACAATAGCTCCACATCCAAAGGGAACAAATCAAAGAATAAATTATGCAGATGATGGAGACAATCAACAATCAAATGGCATACCTATTAGGGATAATGGGGGAAGCACAAGAAATAACTAAGAATATTCAAATCCCTAGTAGTTTGAGTGAGGAAGAGGCTACAATAATTCAGATTTAGAGTCACATCTCCACACTACAGTAAGCAAAAGCATAGTGGGGAAAGTCATTAAATTGCATCAAAGAAAAATGCAATAATCTCCTTCCCAATTAGGCATCATGTCTTGAGGATAAGAAATTGTTTAGAAAGGGGGGATGATGTTAGCAGGTCAAGGCCAAAATTAGGTCTTACTGTAGACTACCGTAAAGGGTTCGTAGAGAAAGGATAAGACATTAGATTCAATTAGGAGTCACGTCCCTTAATGGGAAAGTACATATATAATGTAAATCATATGCAAAGAATAGAGAGGGATGCATGTGAGTTATTATAAGAGTAGAGACTAAGACCTTCCTTTTGAAGGGGAGATAAGGGTTTACCTATGCATGTATTATGGATGAATGAATGGTTCTTTTGTTGTTAACATAGTGGGTGTTATTTTTCCTCTTAGTAGCTTATCACAAATTCTTATTTCTCTTACTATGTCCTCCAGGGTATAAACTAACTGCATAAGAATTCTTGGGGTCCATATCTCCAAACTGTACTTCCCCATTCTTCTTGCTAAGGGTATGCTTGTTCTTTTTTAAGCAACTATAAACACATGTAGCAAAATTCCATAACACATTGGATCATTTCCATGGGTTTTATATTAGTTTTACACAATAGATCATTTTTATGGTTGGTAAGATAGATCTCATAAAATATAGATTTGACCCACAAGAAATTTTAAAACTATTACAATTTTGAGGCACATATCATACTTAAAGCACCTATTTCTAGTATCAAGGCAACTGAAATCTATACTATATTAGAATGTTATCTCCACCATTGTTCTACAAACTAGCTATTGCACTTTTTGTGTGCAATTGGGTACGCCAAATTTTTGGTTGGAATAGTTATATTGTTTGAAATGGATCAATCTTAGTAAATTTGAAAAATATAATTTGATAATTAATTGCTATATGCGACAAGTGGTCATTGCAAACCTTGAGCTCTTGTTGCATTATTATTTTGAAATGCAACTTTTTTTAATTTGTATTTTTTAAATTTTGGATACAAAATTGTGTATCAACAATCTATCCAATTCTTGCTTTGCCAATCTCCACTTGCTCCTACATCGAAGGTTATAAGCAAAAATCTCAAATGGTTTGGATATTTGTTTAACACTTTTCTTGCCTTTGACATGAACAATCAAGATGGATTCAAATTATTCAATGGTTTGGTTATGGTTGAGGAGCTATGGAGGAATATTTCATAAGGGTTTGTGCCATTACTATATTTTGTGTTCCTAACTCTGATGCGGCCATTGGAGATGACGTAAGTACTATTGGTCTCGATGACATTGTAGAACCACTCTAGAAGATATTAACGGGCAAGTTGGGATATATGATTTCAAACTCACAGAATTGTAACAGCATAACAGTTAATCGCAAGGATATGTGAAGTAAAAACAATATACCATAATAGCTATGGAAATAGAAGTAGAAAAGTATGACAAAAAAAGTAATTGTGCAGGAACTTTCCAGAAGATCATCAGCTGCAAACTACTGAGCTGCTACCTAATGCAACTCCAACAATGACTGGTCAGGATAAATACCAACAACAATTTCTGTCAAACATAAACTACACAAAATAAAAGTTCAATTCTTTCACCAAAAAAATTATTATATTTTGATCTCATTTTTTAAAATTGCAAAAAGATCGCTTACCCCAAAATTACTTAGTATCGACTATATTTAACAAACTACATGAATTGTCTAAAAGATCACTTGAACTTTTTTACTTCGTTTTAACATAGCATACCCAACTGCAATAGATTGTTAAAAAAGCACATTGCTAATCCCTTAATCTCAAATTAGAAAAACAAGAATTCTGATTATTTTGCAAAGAAATAATGAAGTTTTTGACCTAAGGTATTAAGTTGTAGAAACATACAAATATAGGCAGGTGTACTGTGATGGTAATAGAGAGAAATTGTTAGAGCATGAAACAGCTTCAAATCTCTCCACTACAATAAAGTAACTCACAATGGTAGTGTACATGCGGAGAGGGCATTTCGTGATGATTATGATGTGTCCATGACCGCCTCGCCTCAATTAGGTCAAGTGGTGACGCAATATTATGGAGTGTTCAAATGCTCTCACTGTAATCAGGCGAGATTATAGCACAATAATAATGGATTTAAAATTCAATCTCGCCGCAATAAGGATTGGTTGTGGCATATCGACTATGGGGTGTTCATATTCCCCTTAGCTGATGAGGATTGAAATTTAAAACGTACGCATCATGTTTCTTACACTCATCCAGGCTGCTGCCCAACTGCTAGGAGAGTTCCCGAGCTCCACAGTTCGTAGTCTGTGTTGGCGTAGTAATCGTGGGGTGCCCAATTCTTCCTCAGGGAAATCAGATGAGATTGAGGCAAAATGATCGCGAGGGGTTCAAATCCCCCAACCACAATAAAACAGAAGGTTGCGTCCTAATTAGCACTAAGTATTCCCATTCCCCTCACCCCACCAAGATGACCCATGTCTCCAGTGAACATATTGCTACGAGTATTTTCTAAGGATCACAAATTCACAAATATTCATAAATAAAATCCCTAAAACTACAGAAATCCTATGTTTTTTAGCAATTTTTACCAGCTGTAAAAGTAATTTAGATGATCACTTACCCATAAAATATAGAATTTCACGTGATTGGACCAGCCCTAGTAATCCCACATAAGGTCACTCAAAAACAATCGTAAATTCTTTATAAAAACACAAATGAACAAATAAATACCATTTAAAGGATAGTGATTCATGAGAGACGCTTTACCGACCCTGCAAACAAGAATTAATCAAAACCCAATGGTCAAATTCGAGTCCGTATGTAAACCCTAACATCAATTCACACACCTAATGATAGGAAAACTAAAATAATATAATAGAATTCTCAGGAAATACAATTCTTTGCAAAATGGCAACCTAAGATTTGACGAAAATGAATTGGCTTACCCACTGTCGCCGAGGATGATAACCTTTAGCAGGGTTTGCCTTCTCGCAGACATTGTCAAATTTCGTGGTAAGACTGAAGGGCTTTTGTGCAAAAAAGGGACGCCATCAGATGCTTGTGTATGAGCATTTTTTGAATCACCGGCAACTACCTTGACATAACCTGAAGCTGCAAGCTCTTCGCAGATGAGAATGGAACATATTGTTTAAAACCAACAGTAAAGATCTCTTCGCCTGAAAGCCTTCTTTCTACGTGTCATGGAGAACAATAGACTGGATGAATCCACCATTGCTAGACACCACGCAGCAGAGAGCAAAACCAGCATTACATCCACAAGAATTGATCGCCTCAATCTGGACGCCCACTTGCAGATATTATTAAAGACGCGCTAGGGATTTTGAATACATCTGCAATTTCATCGTACAATATTTATTAATGCCAACCAGTTTCGTAGTAAACGTGAGCTGCCAGCGCAGGCGTAGAATGCACGTTGCGTACGATACCACACTGCTGGCGGGAAAACAAAAAACACGGCGGCGAAAAACAATCGGGAAACGGTGAAAAACAGCCGAGAAGTGGCGGACTGGCTCAATGGCTGTGATCATTACAATAGTCTCCAGGATGATCTCAACCGTAGGGCGTAAAAAACAGTTTCGCTCACTTCATAGTAGGATACGCCTTCGGCGTAAAATAAGTATCTAATCTCTTTGAATTTACTTTTTCCAAAGTAACATTTATTTTCATTTTTCTATCCTATTTAAAATATTTACCTCGCTCTAAAAAACTAAATTAATTTATGTTTATTGAAAATATTTAATTAGTTAGCCTAGCTAACACATTGAAAAAGATCTTACACATTAATTTTTTATTTTAAAATATATTTTAATGGATATTTTTTAACTTGTATAAAAGCTAATAAAACATGTAATTTTTTTGGGTCCTAGACTTGACCATGTGTCTATTTTCTTTCATCTTCAACACTAATATGTGAACTAAGCATATTTTGAGTTAAACAATTTCCTTTCTCAAAAATATGTTCATATAATTATTTCACTTACCCCTAAATAAAATACTTCTAATTTACCCATTTTTTTTGTTATTATAGATACAAGCAAGTTTTTGAGAGGGCCCAAACCCTTTTAAAATGGGCAACCAACCAATTAAGAAAGCCTCAATGATCAAACAACCAAAAAATTGGACACCATTATAATTAGAGCCACCAAGACAAAAGCAACAACAAAGAAAACAACAAGTAGGAGAACAACACAAACAACATAACTACAAAGTAGACATCTCTTTAAGGCATTTAATTGCATCCTCCTCACGAAAAAACCTAGGTGATCATTTAAGACCTCCCTATTTAGATCAATCACCATATTATCTTTTAGCATTTGTTGATACCTTGTCCTCTTGCTTGGACCCTCAACTTTGACTGATTTCCTTCTCTTCAATAGGTTGTCATGCAACATAGAGATAATAGTATCCAAGTTCTTGATGGTCAACCTCCTCAATTAGGTCACCTTGCCTAGGGAACTCATCAGAGTATCTTTTTATCTAAATATAACATCCTCATCATAAGTCCATGCATTTCTACAAACACCACATTTTTTTGTCTTGATCATTCTCCACAATTCTTTAATGCTTAGTTAAAAACATGATTATTTATATAATGCACAACAATTAAATTAAAAAATATATTATTTTGTTGGTACTAGCATAGTGTGATGGTTTAAATGTGGTGTTATCGTTCTTTCCACCAAGTTTCAAACCTTGTTAGGGTGTTATTGTTGAGTGTTTATATAAGTTGGGGATGAGGTCCTCCATTTGTGACCTTCCCAATTCATAGTTCCAGGTCAAAAGCATTTACCCCTTAAAAAAAATATATTATTTGTTTTATTAAGATTCAATTACATGATTTGAGTCAAACTTTTTATAGATACCTAATGAGTATTGATTTGAAATACTTAATAAACATGATTAACTATAAAATATCTCCGACTCAATTTCAAACACACTTATGATAATTTTTTTCAAAATCATACCCACTTAACTTATCACCCTTCCTTTTTAATCATAAAAAAATTCTTTTAAATCTAAAGAAATTAATTAAAATAACAAGAAAGCATTTTAAACAAAACTATGAGGAAGGCTTGTAAGTAGTCCCCTTTAATGTCTATAACATAGGAAAGTATATTATTAGATGAATATTCAAATTCTCATACCATAATGTGACTCTTTGATTTGAACGGTAATACATTTATAAAATATTTAAATAGATAAAGTCAACCTATTTTCATAGAATATGAAGATTATGCTTAAAAAATAAATTCAAGTATTACCTAGGCTAGTTATTTTTGAATATTATAAGGTGAAAGGTGCATCTCACTTTAAAACAAAAGATGCTTAGAAAGTTGTAAAAGTATGCACATGAAATGTCGGTTAAAGATGAACATGAGTTTGTGTAAAGTGGTTGGAACTCGTGAAAATGTTGTGTGAAGTTGTTGCCTACCATTTGGGAAAAAGGTATAGGCTTATTATTAAGAAGGGTTTTTTTTGGAAAGGGTTCCATTTAAAATATTTGTAAAAAGAAAAAATCCATAGGTTTATATTGATTTTTTTTCTGTTATAGGTATCATCAATTTAATATTTTTTCTTTTTTTTTCATGTTATTACACATAAAATAAATCTATTGGTTTGCTTTGTTCAACTTAAAAATGTTCTTAATCTTCTATCTTTTCTATTTTCAACTATTTATTAATATATAATTATTTTTAAAAAGTCTCAACTTAAAAAATATCTTGGGTCTTTTCTATTTTCAACTATTTATTAATATATAATTATTTTTAAAAAGTTTGATGTGACTTAAAAAAAATGAATTTGTGAATTTTTTTATTTTCTATTTATAATTATTAAATTTTTAAATAGATATTTTTGAAAGCTATTTTTTCTCAGTTATATGTTTTTTCTTTTATAATCATGTAAAGATTTTTTTTCTTATAAATTGATATATGAGTATGTATGAACAAATATTTTAATAATAAAAGTTGAGATTGATAACTATTTCAAATCAAATGTTTAAAATTTAAATAAATAAAACAAGGTATCTAGCTTTTAAATTGATGTAGAATCTAATTTTGTCATGTGTTCTAAATCAATTTATTTCTACAATAGAAAATAAGACATTTTAGTTGAGCATATCAAAATTACTAATAATTTGTTCTTCTATGTGGGCCACATTCACAAATGTGGATTTACCCTACACAAGTGCAAAATTGGTCTCGTAATTGTGAATTTGACCCTTCTACACAAATTTGATTTGTGATAGTCCTAAATCTTGAAAACTATTCACTATGTTCATAGACTTGCCTAAAAATGTTTGGATATGACCAAACTTTACATGTGACAACGTTGATATCTTCTTGTGTCAAACTCCATAAAGATACTGAGCCAACAACTTCATAAGGAGGTGTTTTCCATCTTCTTTCTTCAACAAAATAAAACTCACACTTGCTTAGGTCTTCATAACCATGCTTCCTTAAATAATTGATAAAGATTGCATATGATTAAAGTTTGCAAGTGATAAGGATATATCTCTTTGTATCAAGTCTTATAAAAGTATCAAATCAATAACTTGACAGCATTTATCATCATCTATCGGTCTACAGCATGTGCATCAGCCTTTCTTGACATATTTGTAATGCCCATTGGGCTCATTAAACATTGTAGTTGTGTTTCTTGACTTTGTTGTTTTGCATTTAGTATTATGGTTGAGTTATTGGTCATTGTGGTTGTGTGCCATAACTCCTTTGTATTTCTGGATCTCTATATAATAGATGCCCTGCCTCTCATCTTATCAAGGTAATTTGGGGCTTTCGCATATTGTTTGTTTTGTGATCAGCAGATCACCATTATTTACCTTCATAACTTTATAAGGAATTGTTTTCTATCTTCCTTTTTAGACTTCCTTGCATAGGTAAAGATTGCATATGATTAAAGTTTGCAAGTGATAAGGATATATCTCTTTGTATCAAGTCTTATAAAAGTACCAAATCAATAACTTTATAAAGAATTGTTTTCTATCTTCCTTTTTACATTTCCTTGCATATAACTCTTTTAAATTATCATAATAATTTTAGTTTATACTTTATGTGTCTTCTTAAAGTATAAATGATTTCTTTCAATATCAATATATCATAAATTACTATATTGACAAAATATATCTTTTGAATTATGAAATAAAATTTATATGTGACTACCGATTAACATATTATTCCGTGTTTGAATACCGTAAACGTTAAGTTGCCTTCCATAATGACCGCATCATGTTCATTGGGATAAAGTACTCTCTTTTTTTTTTAAATAAAAAATAATGCCACCGTATTGAAAATTGCAAAAACGAAAAAGTGTCTCCCATATTGTTTTAAGTCTGATCATTTTTATAGTTAACATAAACGAGGAATACCTAAGTATATGAAGAATATGACATTTAGACAATTAAGTATTAAATGTTGATAGTGTCTTTATGGTATATTTTTTATATTTTTTATTATTTTCAAAGATTTGAACATGTTTGTGTCAAGTGTTTGATTTTAGGTTGTGATTTTTTTAATATATATATTTTAATCAATATTTGTATAATTTAATAGTTTTAATTTTTTATAAAATGTTTCAGTAATTGAAAAATTATGATGTTGGAAAATAAAAGTTTATCTTTATTTTAATGGTATAGCTTATATTTATTGGTGTCTAAAAAAATAGTTAGGGTTTGTATTTGTGAAAGTGAATGTGAGAGCACTCTTTGAATGAGATTAGAAATTGGGAAATGTCATTTCTTGCAAATAAGAGTTAATTTGGGTACATATAAAATAGAACTAAAGATCACTATCATCTATATCACATCATTAAACAATGAGTGAGAGGTCGATACTTTTCCATTCACCATTATTCATTATGGATTCATTCCTTGGCATATGGGAAACTTCAGGAAAGGGTGGTTAAATAGGTGGAGTAAGGTTCAAAGCACACATCTCTCATAAATGTGTTCAAGTTTGCCTACCTGAAGTTGGAGGAATAGATAGGAGACAATTAACATTTATTATATAAGGAATCAAAAGAAGATAAGTGAGATTTGACATGTGTGATATCCACATGTCAATTTAGTGAGTATTTGTAAAATTTTACCTATTAGAAATATGTTAACATATATGTAAAGCACTTGAGGAGTGGTGGATGTTGAGTTCCCAAACAAACGTGGATGAAATTGCTCGAGAAACATGCAAGACGATGAAAATAATATTAGTCATTCCAAATCAATTGTAATTTCATACTCACTATTGCCCCATTCATCATGAAGCCCTTCCCCTTCATCATAGACATCTTCTTCTTCATGATGACTACAGCCATAATATTTATGTTTGTATTATTGGCATCTTTTTCTTATGGCTAGCCATTAGGCTTGTGCTCTTCTACTTCCACTTTCTTCTTATGGTTTTTTGGATAGATCACATGGAGGAATTAACACAATTTTATAATAGAGATGAGTGATTAAGGTTTTGACTATGTGGAACTATGATTTGATGGGACAAAGGTATATGGTGGAAGTTGCTATCAATTTAAATCCATCAAATCATAATAGAAGGGGAATTTTAGTAAGGTGTTAGTTGCAAGTACACAATAGACATTTATGTTTGAGAAAACTAACTTTCACCCTAGCACATTCAAATGAGTTATTGGATACCAACACATTTATTACAATTGCATACTAGAAGCATGAGGAAAACATGATTACTGATTTGGGCTTTCATGTTGATTGGAGGAAATTGCTATTAAATTCACCTAAGGTGCATGATTTCAACATGATATTATCACATTTGGACACACTTTAATTACTACATTGCATGATTGGAGGGTATTCCCTTTATGAGAGGGACCAAGAAAAATTTGAGCATCAATCATCAATATTATCTTAAAATAATATAAGACAATTGAACATATCCCAATCATCTATACATTACATCCTCATTGGTCTACATGTCAAATATTTGTGCAAACTAGGCATCGCTGTTGACTCAAAATGCATATATGTTATGAGAGTAATACATTTGACATACATTGTTGTTAAATGGGATGCCCTTATACCCTTTCCAAAAAATCCATCCCTCGTTTTCACTTCATTGTAACTTCCTCCTTTCTCACTTTTACTTACTCTCCTAGTTTTATTTGAAAGTTGATATGCATTATTCAAATATTATTCATTACAACTTGGAGTAAATGTTGGGAAATAGAATATATGTTGTCCTTTCATTTCTTTACATCATTAATGAAAAATATCATAATTCAAGAAAAAGATAGAATGTCACCGTGTCCACATCACTAGGAGAGGGTGGAGCTTGCATAAATAATTGATTATCTCTAATATTATCTTTAGTATGATTTGTATATTATAAAATTCTATATCTAGATTAAATATATTATATATTTAATATTTAAATTATTTAATTATATTTATTTTATGTATAAAATATATAATATAATTATATTAAATTAAATGATTAAATATATTTATAAATAATATTATATTATAAAATTGCACATTTTATATTAAATATTAAGTATTTATATTATATATTAAATCTATATTATAATTATATGTATTATTACATATTATATTCTATATAATATAAATAATTAATATAATATAACTAATACATATAACATAAATATTGTAACGTTGTAGGGGAAATCTAACAACTTAATTAACTTTTGATAGGTTAAGAGGGAGACAAAGAGAGGGAGGGAGGGAGGGAAGGGGGAGATATAAGTGAATAGGGGAGGGAGGGAGAGAGAGAGATAGGTTAAGAGGGAGACAAAGAGAGGGAGGGAGGGAGGGAAGGGGGAGATATAAGTGAATAAGGGAGGGAGGGAGAGAGAGATAGGTTAAGAGGGAGACAAAGAGAGGGAGGGAGGGAGTAAGGGAAGGGGGAGATATAAGTGAATAGGGGGGAGAGAGAGGGGGAGAGAGAGAGAGAGAGAGAGTTTTTGATCGCTCATTTCACACTAGTAATACAAAGATGGAACATTTCAGAGAGAGTTTTTTATCACTCATTTCATGCTAGTAATACAAAAATGGAATATTTCCATGGGGTGCTACACTTGATGCAACACGCCATTTGTTTAAGGACCCAATAATTTACCTTTAAGATCTATTCAACATGCTCATTGCACACTAAGATGCAATTGTATTTTTTTGTGAAGATTTCAATTTCTCTCTTCCTTCTATTCACTTCATCCATCAATATTTGCTTCCTTTTCCCACTAATTAGATGTATTACATCATTGAGAAAAAATAAGTATTGTTTGCATATATATTTTTCTTACATGCTAAAATTACTTAAGAGGCTATCAATTAGATTTTTAGAAAATCTCAAAACAATAGAAGCAACTAGAAAAATATACTAGAAATCAAGCATGGGCAATCATATAGTGCAATGTGGTCTCCATTTTCTTGACACTTTTTAAAATAACACTATTTACAAAAAATAATGGTTTAACTACACAATTAAAATTTCAATTGTTTTTTCCATTATTTAAAAAACATGGGTCTAAGAATCTACTCCAAAACTAACAAATCCAAAATTAATGTATAAATTCTTTCCTCTTTAACTTATAAGCTCAGTTAGAATTCAAAATGACTACAACTAAACACAAGGCCAGGTACAAAATAATAATAGTAACAAAAAAATAAATAGAAGAAACACACAACTACTAAGATGCCACAATGAGAAACCAATAATTATGCTTAGTTTTGGTTAACTAGTGTTGTAATTAATACTATTAATATATATAAATAATAAAACTTATATAAAAGTGACTCTTGCTAAAGTGTACCAATATACTTTACACTAAAAATAATTTGTACTCAATAAAGAAGTCATTGAGAAAAGAGATATTATTGGAGAATAATTGTTGGGAAAATGTGTCTCAACCTTGCAATTATATACGGTTTATTGTTTTTGATATAAAAACTATCAAAACTAGGGTGTTGTCCCTTTAATACAAGGCCCTGTGGGCCATCATCAACACATTAACAACAAAATCAAAACACCGAACCAAACACTCTAACCATTCCATATCAAAAACCACATCAAAATCATGAGTAGGGTAACCATAGTACCAACAAACATCTTGAGAAAAATAACCAGCCTACACTTAGCATCAGTTTAAAAAAGTCTTAACTAAAGACCACCAGGGGCCATACTAGTCAGAATTAAACATATAAATCGTAAAAGTATCAACAGAGAATTCAAAAAGACATAATGGTTAGTAAGGCCATTCTCAACCAAAATGCAAAACATCTCGCATCCCTAATCTTTCTTTATGTTGCATGGCTTGATCAAAGTTATAGTAGCCCAATCCTCGGTGAGGAACTTGAAAAGTTCCTTGCGGTTGGCGTCCTCCTCAACATTGTCAGTAGAATTATCTTTCTGTAACAAACACAAAGTGGTGGTGGATCTATGCATAATCTTCAGAGTGAAGCAGGTGACATCATGAAGTTGTTTTTCCAAATTCTCCACATCCTTCTCATCCTTGCTCTTGTTCTCACTTTCCCCTCCATTATCAGACTCAGAGGCCTCCTTGGGACTATTCTCTTTTTCAGGCTTAGTAACCAATCTACTAGACCTGCAAGGAGTACTGGTCTCCTCGGTAATTTCAATGTTTGAGTCAATTTGTTGTGGCCTGAATTTGGCTTTCTTTGAAGCTTTGGCTTTGATTTTGGTGGTTGGAGCATTACGTTTCTTATCCTTCCTTTTTTCAACAAACCCAATATTAGGGGATGTGTCTTGGGGAGGGATTTTCAAGGCTGGGTTTTTAATACACTTTTTCTTGCTGGGGCCAGGGGTATCCATAATACTGGCTGATGACAAAGTAGAAGAGACGGGAGTTTCTTCAACAATAATGGGCCGAGGAGGGTAGAGGGCTAGGTGAAAATGGTAGAGTCTAAACATAAGCCCTTGGTGCAGAATGGTAAAATTCCTACCCAAATTCATAGCTTCAACCACATCTTTCACAGTATTTTCTAAAGAGTGCAAAAGAAAAAATAGAATTGAAATATTGTTGTGATTCCTGAGATGATTGAGAAAAAGAAGATGGTAATAGTAATACACACCAAATCTCCCCTCAAGAGTGAAATAATTCATCATGACCATGCACACTTTGTCCTAGGGTTCTGGAAGCTACTTGTGGTCGTAGCCACCATGAAGTTTGATAGGCTATTCATCCCTATAGAAGAATTGGTTGAGGCTAGCCTGGTCATAAACTTTGCTCATTTTCTTCTATTTTCGCCCATCCATTGCAAGACCAGTGGCCTTAGCAATAACCTCCTTGTTCACTTCAAAGGTAATACTCCCCATTGTCACCCTTCTTGTAGTCCAAGAGGTGAGAAATTTTTTAGAGATACTTTCGTCAAACCTTGACATACATTCCATGAACTGAGTAATTCCTCCCTCTTTGCAAATATGCTAGACGATGTCATCCTTCTTCCATTCATTGGATTTATTAGGCTCAACACGAACACGATCTCCACCAATGACACCAACAAGTAAATGGTGATAAGAAAAAGCAGTTGTAGAGAAATTGTTAGGTGGATGGTAAGTGAGAATGAGAGTTGTAGAGTGATTGCAATAAAACCCCAATTTAGAACCAACCACAACAAAATAATAACAAGATAAAAATTAGTAATCCGTGAAATTATTACAATTAGTGCCACCCCCCGTATCTAGCTCAAAACTAGCAATTCCCTCGTGCAAGAAGTCAATCACTTGATAAAAAATTGGAACGCTAATAAATCTGTATGTCATATAAAATAAAATAAGAATTGTGAGGCCAATGGAGGTGACGCAAATATCAAAGGGGTTCAAAAAATAATGAGCCTTCTGGCCACTAGATTCATCATGAAATGTCACAGTGGCGTCCAAGCAAAAAAAGTACATTCCACATGGCATTTCCTTTTCATAGGCCTTCCCGTACAACAACAACCAATTTTTGAAATTTAAAACCCTTCCAAGACCACTAACTAAAGTTAGTAAACTCGAAGCCAGGGCTAAAAAACAAAATTTGTTAGCTTCCTTGGTGAATTGGGTAAGAATCATTCGTTAGGAGGGACAACGTAAATAAAGGCAAGGAGCATTCCTTCCTCCAACAACGTAGCCCCTCATGATCAAGTCCCATAGCAACCAAACTGTCAGCAACCACATTTCCTTCCCTAAATATATGTTGTAGAGTGAACTCCTCCAACCTAATAAGGAGAGATCTAATGTCATCAATTATCCCTTGAACTAACCATCCAGTTGAAATTGTACCTTTCATGGCTTCAATTATCAATCGAGAGTCACCCTCAGATTTCCAAGGTTCAGACACCAATCGACAACACAATCTTAAGACCCCACAGAAGCACCATACCTTTCACCTGATTATTTGTGTGTTCTTTTAAATTCCCTGTGTAGGCTGCTATCAGACTACCATTATGGTCCCACCCCCAACCGCTTTCCTAGCTCTGGCTGCCCCATCAAAATTTAGCTTGTACCAAGGTGGTCTAGGAGCTTTCCATTTTGTGTTGTATCTGGCTACCTTCTTAGAATTGTCAAACTTGTGAAAGTCCCTAGGAAGTTTCCATATTCTAGCAATTGCATTGTCCCAACCGGTTGGGGGACTACTAGGAGTCTTCCATCTACAAACAAATATGTTGTCCAATAGGAGTTTATTAAGAGTTATCAACACACTGTCAACACTACACTCCTTATCCCTGAAGATCTTGTTATTCCTCTCTTTCCACAGACACCAACAAATATGAGGCAAAATTTGCTGCCAAAGTTGTCTGATAAGGGGATGGTTTGAAGGAAACCTCCAATTAATAACAAATTGTTGAATATTCTTATGAAACACCCATTGGATGTTGAACTTTTCAAGGACGTTTTTCCAAACTTGGGAAGAAAATTGACAGTGGATGAAAAGATGGCATATTGTCTCCTCTTCTTGTTTACAAAGGGTACACCTATTGGGAAGTTGAAAACCCCTTTTAATAAGGTTGTCTAGAGTTAAAATTTTACCATGAATAGAATCCCACCAAAAGAAGTTAATCTTTGGGATGAGTTGTGGGTTCTAAACCTTCTTCCAACAATTCTCATCACCATCAAATTTTAACAACATATGGTAATCAAACTTAACTGAAAAGGCCCCTGTGTGATTTTTCATCCAAAATAACTTGTCCTTAGGAAAAATAGGAAGTCTCACTTTATTTATTAATCATTGAAGCTCAACAACCTTTGGAAGAAGGTTAAGCTTGTCTAAGAAACTTTGATCAAGGTTTTTCCATTTGCCTCTAGTGGTAATATAATATGCAATATAAGTGCCAAAGAAGGGCATAGCCTGCTCCCTTAGTATATTGAAATTTCTGTCAGCGAGGGGTTTTTTCCTAGTCCATCAATCCTCCCAAAATCTTATTAATCTTCCATTTCCAATTTTCCATTTAAGGCCTTCCTTAATAAGTGATCTGCATTTGAGGATATTGTTCCATATCTTTGACCCAAAGGGGAGACCATTTAAGTCAAGAGCCCTAGAAAAGAATCCTTGGTTCAGATACTTAGCCCTCATAACATTGCACCAGTCATCTTTTCCAACCACAAGATTCCAACCTATTTTGGAAAGGAGGGCTTTGTTTAAATTGGTTAACTTTATAATCCCTAGGCACCCTTGGCTTTTAGGATGGCAGACAGTGTCCCAATTGACAAGAGCCAATATTTTTTTACCTTCAACACTAGTCCAAAGGAAGGTCCTTTGGATTCTTTCCAGTTTCTCTACCATGGAGCCCATAATTTTGAAGAGAGAGGAAATAGACTAGGATCCCTTGGAGAGAGGCTGAGAGCAATTGCAATTTACTAGCACTACTAAGGAGCTTACCCTTCCAACCCACAAGCTTCTTTTGCATCCCATCCAGAATATTATTCCAAAAAATAGGAGTAACCTCCTTCATAATGAAGGGGAGGCCAAGGTAGGTTCCTGGTAGAGACGCACTTTGGAAGCCCAGGATAGACAAGATCTTAGCTTGCAAATCCACCTTGGTGTTAAAGAAATAGATAATATTTTTTTGATAATTGATACATTGCCCAGAGGCATTGGCATAATCATGAAGGAGGCCTTTCCATTCTCTATCTTCAACCATTGAAAACTTTCCAAAAAGGAAAGTGTCATCCACAAATTGTTGTAGAACCAAGGGGGGTAGAGTAGAGGTAGCTTTGATTCCATGAATCCTACCCGTATGTGAAAGATATAGAAAATTCCTACTAACGACTTCAACAACCATAATGAAAAGATAGGGTGATAGGGGATCGCCTTGCCTGATGCCTTTGCCAGCTTTAAAGAATCCCCAAGGAATCCCATTGACCAAGATAGAATAGTGGACCGACTCAACACATTCCCAGACAATCCCAATTAACTTATCATTGAATCCAAATTTAGATAGAACCAAGTAAAGAAATTTCCATCTGACTCTATCATATGCCTTAGAAATGTCCAACTTGAAAGTCATACCTTGGTTCCTACTTTTTTCCATTAAGTGGATAATTTCATGGGTCATAATAGCAAATCAAGGATTTTTCATCCTGGGATGAATCCATTTTGGCATCTAATGATGAGCTTGTCCAGAAGTGGCTTCAGTCGATTGACCAAAACTTTAGAGAAAATCTTGTAGAGAGTGTTGCATAGACTTATAGACCTGAAGTCAACCATACACTTCGGGTCCTGGATTTTGGGGACTAAGACAATATATGTATTATTCAATTTTTTTAGTAGTTTACCAGTTCTTAAAAATTCCCTGACTGCCATGGTCATATCATAGCTAACAACATCCCAGTATTCCTAAAAGAAAGCCCAAGCAAAACCATCTAGCCTGGGGGCCATATAGGCACCCATAGCAAACACTTCCATCTTAACTTCATCCTCAAAAATAGGGGCTAAGAGTTGCTTATTGTCCTCCACACTAACAACAATTGGGAGGTGACTCAAAATTCTATCCTACACGTCAATGGAGAGGCAGTTGCCATTATCCAAGTATATATGTCTAAAATAGTGTTCAACTATTTCACCAATTTTATGTTCATTAGTAACCTCTTGATTGAATTCATTTAGTAAGCATTTGATGGTGTTTCTTTTCTTGTGCCTACTAGTTGTCTTGTGGAAAAAAGCCAAATTCCTGTCACTCTCCTTTAGCCATTGCACTATAGACCTATGCTTCCAATATATTTCTTCTTCGCTTAAATTATCTTTCCACTTCCTCCTCCAAGTTTCCTCTTCTTCATGCTATGATTATAGAAGATTACCCTTGGCCATTAGATTTTGGATGTTGTCAAGCTTAACCCCAATCTCCTTTTTTTTGCTTAAAAGTGTCACCAAAGGTAGATTTGGACCACTCTCTAACTTCCTTTCTAATGAGATCAAGTTTTTGGGAGATTTGGTACATAGTTGACCCTTCGATCGGATAGCTCCACCAAATTTTTATGCAATTTTTGAAATTCGGATGTGTCATCCACATAATCTAAAATCTGAAGGGGTGAGGGCCAAAGAAAGGCTTATTCATCCATTGGAGAAGAATTGGGCTATGATCAGAAATAGTCCTAGGGAGGGCACTAAGAGAAGCATTGCACTCCAAATCCCAACCCACAAAGACCAGTACTCTAGCTAAATGGACCTTAATAAGATGGTTACCTTTCTAATTGTTAGACCAAGTGAAAGGATTACCCAACAGTTCCAAGTCAAACAAGCCAGACCTACTGATGAAGTCTGAGAGGTCACTCATGCTGTCACTATAGTCCATTAGACCACCAAGTTTCTCTAAAGGGAACAAAGGGGATTTAAAGTCACCAGCCACCATATACAATGAATTTTTATCTTTCAGTATTAAAGATAAGATTTCTTCCCACATACTTTTCCTTCCTCCACAAGTATTCAGGGCATAGATATTAAATAGATACCAAGCGTAATTATCAGCTTTGAGGGTCACAACGAGGTAACTATGAGAAAACACATAGGCTTCCCCATCAATCTTAGTAGGATTCCACATAGTAGCAATGCCTCTAGAGGCTTCGTCCACTTCACTATAGTAGAAGGAGGAACCCGACTAGATTTTATTAGCTATTGAGGAGAAAGTCTAATAAGTCATCTTAACTTCCTATAGAAGAAGGACATCAATTTTAAGATCCATAATGTATTTCCTGAGATCAAATTATTTTTGGGGACTATTTAGCCCCCTCATGTTCCATGAGAGGAACTTCATTTTCTATTACGATGGGTTGAGTCTAGGGTTGATTGTTGTCCACTGGAAATTTCCCTTGTTGTAGCTTTGTGCCTTAACAATCTCTCAAGGGGCCTTCCAACTCTATTATCTGTCCTCAGGCTCACGTCAACTTTCTTGGTTCTTGTTTTCCTCTTTCGAGCCTACCAGTCTTCATTGTTAACCCCATCCAACTAAGATTTAGAGGCAAAGGGTTTAGATTTTGGAGTGTGAATCACAAATTTAGTGACTTCCCCAGTTAGGTCATCCACACTAGTTGGTTGGGAAGAGAAAAAGCATGAGGTATAATTCTCTTTCTTGGGCTTCGTAGGGGTAACTATCCCTATCTCCAACTGTTGTTGAATAGTAACAACAATTTTCTCCACAGCCACACCATGAGGTTGGCTAGCAGCAACAGTAGTGTTATCTGTGTTCCCTATGTCTATGCACACAGAGGACAAAGGAATAACAACAATTTTACACTTCGTCCCCAAAATTGAAACATGAGGAGATAGACCCAAATCCCTTAGTGGGGAGATTTCACCTTCCTCTAGGAAGCCAAGGGAATTCCACCCTTTCTCCCCATTAGTATTCTCCTAAACCCCTGGGCCAGGGGATTTCATCATCTCATACAGACCTTCAATAAATGGATAATCATCTAGCTCATTGGAGTTGGTGTTCTCTAGAGCATTACTGGAGTTGGGGATCTTCTGCATTTCCTCCTCCCTAGATGAAAGGGATAGGATTTTCCCTTTCGACAAGGGTTCCTTCGGTCCTGGGGCTTTGTAGTCTGCAATGACATGCCCCTGTTTTCCACATTTTTGATAGAACAAAGTGGCATTTTCATAAACAAGGGCCTGGGTCCATTTTCCCCATTTAGATTTCAAAGTTATACAGTTGGGGAGAGCCTTGTTAATGGCTACATTAACACAAAATCGAGCAAAAACTAACCTAGATTTAGCTAGAGTGACCGCATCTGCATAGACATAACTACCAAAGGAGTTACCAATCCAACAGAAGATTCGTTCATCCCAAAATTCCAATGGGAGGCCTGGCATGTGAACCCACACATGAGTCATTTGATTAAGTTCCACAGATGGACCGAAGCCTGGTTTCCATTTGGCCAAAGCTAAAAAATGTTTTCCATAAGCCCATGAACCCGAAAGAACATAGATTAAATCCTCCTCAACCATGAATTTGAAGAGGAATAAACCTCTAGGAATAGCAGAGACATTCAAACTTCCTTTCATCTTCCAACGATCATTAGCCCATCTGCGGACCATGTCAATAGTAGGCCTAAAAGCAAAGAATCTCCCCACTAGCGCTAAATGCAGAGAGGAGGCAACCTTGTCCATGACTGTGTCCGGTAAACAAATCTTAGTTCCTTCTTCAGATTGAACAATGTCCGGGAGGATGGACTCAAAAGCATTATTGCTAGTCCCAATAAGGGCACACTTCTAGTTAGCCTTGGAGGATTCATCTCCCTTAATATTACCATTGTCCCCATCAGTGGGAATCACTGTTTGTAGTTTGGACACACTCGACACGATCCCCGCATCCCCATGTGCCACAACAAAAACATGAGGGCCATGAATCTTTTTTGTAACAAGAGGGGAGTTAGGCTGAAGGTAGGCAAAGTCCTCCCTAGAACCTATAGACATGGACGAAATTTTTGAAAAACAAGAGCGGGAGATTGCAAAGCAGGAATACTATACGGTTTATTGTTGATAGGATGTATATATATTTACATATGTATTTCCTAGTTACACCAATAGGTGTATACAATGGTAGCAAAGAGAAAAATGTGAGCATGTTAAATTTTTTAGGAAACTCCTAAAATGACTGACATGCATTAAATAATGATATATTATAAATATGGACCATTCATTATTAGGTTTTAGATCTAATGGTGGATATTTTTTTGGTTTGTCTTGCCCTAGAATGTAACCCTATTTTATGAGAGCGTTGTATTATGGCTGCAGTAGAGATGGCGATGTATTATGGGAGTCTAATAGTAGTCATGTTGTCTCTTGATCTTTGAGTGGTGATACTCCTGTGAGAAGCTTGCTCTACAAGTATATTGTAATATTTGTGATTTTTGAATAATATATTGGGCGAATTTTGGAGTGTGGGGATTTTCTCTCGAAAGGGTTTTTCCCATGTAAATCACTATGTCGTGGTATGCATAATATTTATGTTTATTATGTTTAAGTTTCTATAACTGTTAAAGATCTATAAAGTTTTGCATTATCCTCCTCTCAAGATTAGTGTAGGAAGTTGTTCTACTACCTTAGCTTCCTTACAAGTGGTATCAAAGTTTGATCACCTTTGGTTTCAGTCCTGGGTTGTTGGGTTTTTTTGAACTAATCCAAATTTGAGTGGGAGCTTGTGCAGAAGACACTTTGTAATCTTGTTGCAAGAATTTTTAGATGACAAGTTCATCAGGGAAAATAGAGGTGGAGAAATTTTCTGGAAATAATCTTGAGATGTGGAAGCTAAAGATGGAGGATCTGTTAATAGATGAAGATCTGTGGGATGTTCTTGAAGAGAATGTTTCAAGGCCTACATATCCTACTCAAGTTGCTCAATATGATTTTATGAACCGTAAAGCCAAGGGTCTAATCAGACTGTGCTTGGAGGACTCTATTTTAATCAATGTCCATGAAGAGACCTCTACACAAAAACTATGAAAGAAGCTTGGTGAGATGTATCAAGCCAAATCTTTAGTGAAAAAATATTTGCTTGAGGAAGAAGTTGTATTCCTTGAGAATGGAAGAGGGTGGATGAATCGCAGACCACCTAGAAGCATTCAATATGTGGGTGACTCAATTGGCATCAGTTGGTGTCAAAATGGATGAGGAGAAATGTCATATCTTGCTTTGTTTTTTTCCTGATTCGTGGGATTCTCTTGTTATGGCTATTGGGAGGAATTATGTTATTGTGAAGCTAAAGATGTGGTGGGTTCTTTTCTTTTTTGAAGAGATGAGGAGGAAGGTATCCATCACTTCCAAGGAGTCCCTAAATTTTCATGGAATACCTAAGAAAAAAGGCAAGAAGAATAAGAAGTGTGACAAATCCAAGTCCAAGGGGAGATCTAAATCTCCTCGAAATTCCAAAGTTATTTGTTGGAATTGCGGTAAGCCTGGACATGTTTGTAAGGAACGAAAAGAAGAAGAGAAGAAGAAAAAGAATAAATTTGATTCTAATTCTGAGTTTGAGAAGGAAGATGGTGACACATTCATTGCAACTTTGGAAACTCGTGTAGGTAATGATGCATGGTTAATTGACTTAGGTGCATCCTTCCATATGACCTTTAATAGAGATTGATTTTCTAAATATGAAGAATTTGATGGAGGTAAGGTGTACTTGGGTGATGATTCTCATTAAGACATTGTTGGTCGTGGTAAAGTTAAATACAGGTTTCTTGATGGTAGAATAAAAATGATTAATGGTGTGTTGCATATTCTTAGATTAGCACACAAGTTTATCTATGAGAAAACTAATAGATGCAGGTGTTCAAGTATTATTTTCTTACACAAGATGGTTAGAGGTGCTATGGTGATTGCTAGAGCTGTCAAATATGGCACATTGTATAAGCTTGATGCATGCACTGCTAAGTGCAATAGTACTTTTGTGAAAAACAAGTTTGTGGAAGAAGTGAGGGTTTCACCTTCAACAGATGCTCATGGCCTTTGGGTACCCAAGGGTGTTCTTTCTTCTGAGTCAAAGTTACATGTAGAGAAAACTATGTTATGGCACCAGAGACTTGGCCGCATTGGAGAAAAGGGTATAAGGACCTTGAAAAATAAAAACCTCGATGAAGGTTTTTCTAATTGTAATATTGAATTTGATTTTTGTGAGCATTGCATTTATGGAAAACAAAACCACATTCAATTTTACTCAAGTTCTCATAAATCTTGTGGTGTATTGGATTTTATTCATACTGATGTGTTTGGTCTTGTAGATGTTCCTTCAATTGGTAAATCCACATATTATGTTTCATTTATTGATGATTATAGTAGAAGGACATGGGCATATTTTCTAAAGAGTAAATCTAAAGTTTTCAGTCGATTTAAAGAATTTAAGGCAATGGTTGAGTTGCAAACTAGAAAGAAAATAAAATGTTTGAGGACTAATAATGGTGGTAAATTTTTCTCTAACAATTGTGATAGATTCTATAAAGATTGTGCTATTCGTAGACAAAAGACAACTCCATATTCTCC
>VDFB02190602.1:0-12117 GCA_007258455.2 Sequoia sempervirens
CCTACGCGTAGAATTAAGATAGCCTTAAGTCAAGTTGAACCTGGCTAGTGAATGTGACATATGACCTATGTTCTTCGTTGAACGTAAACACTTTGGCCAAAGTAGTGTAAGGAACCATTTAGTTGTTGTACTACACTGTCAGTTCACCGTGATTCCGAAAGACAACCTAGTTTGTGATTTGCCGTTAGCACGAAAGCTAGTTTTGTAGAATCACAGCACTATGTCCAGTTGGTAGTCATTAAAGGTTACCCAACCAATCTCTTCTTCGAAGGGAGGGCCGTTCATTGAAAAATGATCGTGCGGGGGACCGCATTATAAGTCCGTGGTTGGCGGAAAAACGCTCGAGTGATGTTTCTCCTCCACGAACACCCGACAGATGATCCAAAGCTTGACAGGACGAATTCCTGGACCTTCTTATTTCTATTGGTGTCAAAAGCCTACGGGCTATGTATGTATGTATGTATGTATGTTTCTCATCATACTTTGTAATTTCATTTGAAATGAAATAGATTATGGATGCAATAAATGTTTCTTATTTATGTTTTGAAAAGAAATTGTTGGTTCAAAATGGTATTGTTCTTACTTTTGTGTATGAATTGTAAAGTTTTAAATTTATCGTATAAGTGTGTTCGTTACAAATATGCCTTTATTGATCATATAACAGGTCTGATATAGGTTATATCAGTCTATTACAATCAATAAAATATATCACCAATTGATCAAATAACAATGTATGACATACTTGTGATCAATCCTTCATGAAGTATACAAGATATTGCTGATATGACGACGAAAGATACCTGAAATGGAATACAAAAGTGGCTGTTATAGGACTGATGTTTGATATAGAATGCTGATGTGAAGTATACAAACTGAAATAGCTCCAAACAATCTCACGAACCTCCCTCAAGGGTAGTACACCAATCCTAGAAGGCGGTAATAGCCTTTGGGAGTGCACTTAGGGTTTCAACAAGCCTCAACTAGCCACAATCTGCCCTTAATATGCAAAACCCACATCTGATATGTATTCCACAATGCCTCAAATGATGTGCCAAACATAATATTCAACACCCACGAAGATATATACCCAAATCGCCAAAATGGTGGAATTAAACATGAACCAACAACATTAAAATTATATCAACATGTAATCCATCAACATTTCACAATAAAATCAATGCCATAATGCTGTCATGAAACCCTATAGGTGAAATCTGCAATATCTCCTCAAGATATCAATGCCCAACTTCGAAATTTATCATACAAATCATTTCCAAGTTGTTACAAAACCCTAGCAGCTGATAAACCTGCTTTTCCAGCTATTTAGTCTTGCCAAATTAGGCCAATGAAGTGCAAATGCAAACCCTAGGTGGATTTGCCTATTTTGTGAACTGGGTTTTCATCCAATTCACTATCCTCCAAGGGATTTCGTCCTCAGAAGACCTATATGCTGCTGAAACCCTCTTTCAGAGCTCAAACCTACAATTTGCTTTTGTCAAAAATAAGAATAGAATGCTCAAAAAAGAGCCCAACACTTTGCTTTATAACCTCCATTAGCTTTTTTTTAATAAAAAGCAATAAAATATCCTCCTCAAGGGTCTTTCCTCATCAAAAGAAATGACCACCTTTTAGAAACAACTTGAGTAACTGGGATGGGGGCACTTTTCACTATTCGTCTTATGATTTTCAATTACTATTCACTTTTTACTATTCCCATAAGGAAAACTTTAATTTTTCACTTTATCCCTTGATTCACCAACTGAAGGACTCGTAAGGCTCCCAGCTAAACTCCCCATCCCTCGGTTGGGTCCCCTAATCTTTCTATTGACCCACGGGAACCCTAATAGTAGGCCAATCTCCGCTATAGTCTGAGCTGCCCAAGGAAGGGACATCTATAGGTTTTTGTTTGTTTGTGTTTTGTATTTTTTTTTATTTTTTGTGTTTTTTTGAGTTTTATGCGAAATGCATGACATGTACAATGTTGATAAAGAAAAAATAACCAAACATGCAATGATTCTATTAATTAAAAGACTGAAATTACATAGATATGGGCCAATTGCTACATACCCATTCATCCAAAACCAGGAAATGACTTTTTTACAAGGTTGCAATTGAAATTTCAGGTCTGATATAACCTTGATACAGCAAATTCGAACTCTCCCAACTCTACAAATGGCTACCCACTTCGTTTTCAGGTGTGAGAGTTGTGCCATTGTTGTATGAAACTTCTCAACTCCAAAACTTCAAAAAACTTCACTTAGCACTTAGGGTTTGAAGCCCAAATGCCAAACAAAGGTGCGGTTGCCTGTGCAACTGCTGAAAGATGGTAGAAATGTCCTCTAAAAGGACTGATCTACAATTTGATGCGAATTTCTGTCCTCAAAATGGATTGATCTACAATTATGACCCCAAATAATGCTGCCAACTCCACACTAAAACTGGATAATGCTGAATCTTGTCACTAGGAGAAATGGGTTTTCGTCCAAATCTCCAAATTCTCTTAGAAGTTTGCGTTCTTGGAAGCTCCAAGCTCTTCAAACCCTCAAGTTTGCTGCTGCTCTCAAATTAAAGTCATAAGAATGAATCCAAAATAGACAAAAATGGCTTTTTATCTTCTCTAAGAGGGGTCAACCCTTTTTGGGGTTACTATTTGGCCTAAAAAATTCATAAAATAACATTGAGGGTCTAATTTTACATTGTGATCTTGGCCCCCTTTTTAAAATAACTTGAGTTACTAGGATGGGGGCACTTTTCACTATTCATCTTATGATTTTCAATTACTATTCACTTTTTACTATTCCCATAAGGAAAACTTTAATTTTTCACTTTATCCCTTGATTCACCAATTGAACTCCAAACTGAAGGACTCATAAGGCTCCCAGCTAAACTCCCTAGCCCTCAGTCGGGTCCCTTAATAGTAGGCCAATCTTTGCTATAGTCTGAGCTGCCCAAGGTAGGGACATTACAATGCCAATAGTAGCATTGAACTCATTGTTATTAACTCTTTCCCTAAAATAGTTAATGATTGCAATTCTGTGGAAAGGCGGTTAATGTCTATTTTATTATCTCCTATTATTGCTGTAAACCTTAGAGAAAAACTATAGGTTTGAAAAGAAATTTGAATCTTAACTCTTTTCTAGTTTTATTTCTCTTATTGTTGAACCCTCTATGAATCAATGAGTTTAGAAGTAACATTCCGGTTATAATTGCATAGGCATGTGTGCAATCTAGCAGAGCTAGGATTACTTACATGACGCTTTATGTGATTGGCTTATGACTTTTAGTGTACTTGTGTGATATTTGAGAGGTCATTGGAGGTAGAATGGTCTTATTTGCAAATACTTGGGAGCGATTCATGATAGTGTTGGCATTACCTTAATTTCATATGCAAGGATGATGCATTGGTGAAACTTGAAAGTGTTGCTTGTAGACTTATGTAACTTGTAAAAGAACTTATGCTCCTTGTTACGTGTGATATTCATGATATTCGGAAATATGTAATGAATGGTCATGTCAATGAGACAATATGATCCTTGCCAGTGAGGCATCTTGTAACCATTGAGATTTTGTAGCCAGTAAGGCTCTGCTAGTGAGGCATTTCATTAAGCCAGTGAGACACTTTTACGAATAGTTTTTCATCTCTATGAGGGTTTTCCACTCATGAAATTCTTTGTGTTATGGTTCTTTTGTGGATGCATTTATGATCTTGCTATTTCCTTAGTTTACATTACAGTATTTGAATTTACATGTATTGTTGAGATGATAATTCTTGTGTAAGCCCACATGGCTAAATCTAGCGAAGGCACGGCCTTGTTTTGTTATACCTTGATTCATTGATGCATGTTATTATTTTATAATTATTCCGCACCTTTTTATAATTATTTTATTCTATTAAATTATTTTGGAAACTAAAGGATATAATTAGTAAATGTGTTTTTCCAGTCCTTACATAAGTGGGGAAGAAATTAGGTTAGGGTTAGATTTAGGAAAAAATAGCAAAAGTGTCGCAGAAATCAGGATAAAAATAAATCTGAAAACCCTTTTTTTGGACAAAAAAGTGATTATGGCAATTCTTTCTTGATCAAATCACCAAAAAAAGGTCAAATTTTGGGTTGACTGATTAAATCATAAAATTGTGATTTTTAGAAGATAAAATTGGCAGGAGCACAAGTGGCTATTAATCAGGATTAATTGGGATAAATTGGTGATATTTGCTACTGTTAGAGCCTTGTCAAAGCTCTATCAATACTGGTTCCCAAACCATTCATTCCATTTCGCAAATGTGTGTATTTTATGATAACAATTTACTAAAATACACGTCAAGGTTAAAGTACTAGTATTATTACCGAGTGAATATTATTTGTATACTTTGTACCCTATCATATACACGTGCACAGGTTGTTTACTAACAATGTGATTTTAAATGTTCGTGCAATAACACTAATTTTGGATTTCTTCAAAAGAAGCAACAAGAATCTTTGGAGAACATACACTGACTACTGCAGGGCTCATGAGGAATTTAGCTCCAGCCAATTCAGCATTTTTTGCATCTTCACATGTTAATACAGTACCAGCCTGTCAAGAAAATCCATCCATGGATGAACCATGCATCATATTAGTACAAGCCATCTGAAAACAATTGCAGTTTACTACAACTCATCATATATAAACATCAACATCAATCTCATAAAAAAGATACCGAGATGCCCCATAAGAAATCCACAAAGACTGTAATTTTAAGAACTCTATTAATTGGCAGCCAACCATTAATACAGCAGAGATAATGTTACCATTTCCCATTACAAATACAAATTTCTACATAGAATACATCAAATGCACTCTATTAACTAGGCCCATAGAAAGAGATGGTTAGAAAAGGGCATGCCTTCAAATAAGGCCAAAAGTTGAGCAATAACTATTTTCTGCAACAATGCCATCAAGATCCTACTATGAAGGAGCAAAATAGTCTACAAAATTATGGTGCGCAGCCAGAATGAGTTACAAAAATAATTACTGTAATTTGGGTTGCAAGCAAACAAATATTATCAATATGTAATTTTTAGGGTTGTTATGCTAATCCAATATTGGATGCATATTAATCTCTTGAAATAATTTTCTGCAATAACTGATTGAAGAATTCACAATTTTTTCATATTACTTACAGAAGAAATTATGAAATAAATAGCCTTGAGCTGAAAAAAATAATGGAGTAAATAGTCTTTAGCTGAAAGGAATTTTGAAACTCTTAGACTATGTTGAGAACTTGTAAAGTTCCCTTCCGATAAGAATGGAATTTTTCAATTTATGAGGTTTATCAGATGTTTCACTATGGTCTTCCACTCAATATTTAGCATACAAGGTTAGAGTTTGGTAGACTAAGTGCCGATTCAGAACTGAGATACACAACTATATCATCATGTAAAATTCTGAGCAATCAATAGTCATATTGCTATGAAGAGACATCAACCATTTACTGTTGCAGATTCAAGCCAACTGAAACTTAAATATGTTATTACAACTGCCCATTCACTTCTCACTGACAGATATCAGGCTTACAGAAATTTTCGATTGCATTCATTAGCTACAGTACAACAAAAATAGCTATAGAATGGATGAAACATAGTGTCCCTTATATGACCGGTTTGGCATACAACTTTACATATGTTATAAGCAACATTAAGATACCAATCTACAAATATGATGCCCTCAGATACCCAACAGATTCTCTTGCATTCACTAACAATATTACAATTAAGCATTAAGACTATAAACCAGTAGCTGTAACAATAGTAAAATGATAAACCCTTCTCAAAAGACCATTTTGACTTTATGTGCACCACACAGAAATGATAGCAAGACTGAAACAGCTGTTTGACATGTAATTTTCTGGGTAATACAAGGTCTGTAATTTCATAACAGCAACGCCTAATTTTAACAGCAGATTCTTAGTTCCATTCCCTAGCTTAATACCTAACTTCAGACCTGATTGCTACTTGAAAATCATAATCAGATTGTACTCAGACCTGGAATTCATGCAGCCACAGCACCAAAAATGAATATGTGAAGCCTCAGGTAAGTCACAAATGACTGGCAGCCACAGGAGTCAACTCCTCATTCGCCTAGCACTTTGAACATATCTGATTTGAGCCTTATGGAGGGAGAATTCATTAAGGGCGAGCTAGAATAACCCCTCAGAACACAGCGATTCTGTTACACCCCGATTGTATAGCTACTACTGCATAGGGAAATGCACTGTAATGATTGAATCTTTTAGATGAATAAAACATGTTGTTCTTGTTATTGAATGAATGTGTCCTATTTAAATGATTTTCTCATTTGTCTGATACTTCTATTGATGTAATTCTTGAATAAATGTTGCATGTAAGTTATGGAATAATGTTTATTCTAACTTTTGAGATGTTTTATTTATACTGCTTTGTTTTGAGCATATGACTTCCGTTGTTGTGTCATGATGTGCAGGAAAGAGGATCATTCCTCCAGGGAGAGGAGAGATATCACTTGGGGAGGAGCTTGGTCGAGTAAACAATAACGAGAACCATTTGAGCATACACACACGTTCCTTAGATTGAGTAAGCTTAGTTAGTTTGTGTGGGTAATAGATAAGTCATCCATAGGCTTATGTGTTTGCGTTAGGAGTCGTGTTTACTTCTAAGTGCATTTATAAGTGATGTTTATCTATGTATCTATTTGTGGTTTTACGATTATGTGGATATTAATAATATTATATTATTATTGCCTGGTGACTTTACGTAAAAATATATATATATATTTATTTATATATATTGGGTTGCTGACTGGCTCATGATATATTGATATATTTGTTAAATATATATTTTTATATATGTAATTATATATTGAAGATTATATATTATATTATTATAGTTATATTAAAATATATATATTTAAAATACTCTGGTATTTAAATATTTATATGTTTAATATATTTAAAAGGACTATAATAATATTATATAATAAAGTAAATAAGGGAATTACATTTTAATATTTTAAAACTTACTTGGAGTAATTATTTATGATTAAATATTTAAAAAGTAAAAATATTTATAAACTCCAAAGTGAAAATATTTGTAAATATTTAAAAGAATAAATATTAAACTCAAAGGTGATAAAGTTAAAAGATTCAAATCTTTTAACATGAGCAAGTTAATTAAGCAAACTATTGAAGAAGATAGTTGCTAGTCTTAAGGAAAATATAAGACTTCATAAAGTATCGAACCTTTTGTTTCTAAACATAAGGAAATAATATGAATCAAATATTTTGGAGGAAACATTTGAAAATAAACCAAAAATATGGCTGAGAGTTTTTCCTATGAATGGAAGAAAGCTTCAACGCAGCAAAAAAAATAATGGAGGACACTTTCAGCGCTGGAGAAGAGGAAACGCCAGCCAGTTATTGTGTGCTGTAGCAAGCTAAAACTTGACAAAATCGCAGCAACATGAGTCATTCGTTTTCATGCACCAAGTAGGGACGTTTTTCTTGTAGGTGGCGATTTTTGAGCTTTAAGTTGAATTATTCTGATAATGCTGGCTCCAAGAGGGTTGATTCCTTCCTTTTTGAGATGACATAGGGTTTATATGCTTGCCATGTAAACATTTGACTGAGTTTGGGCGCCTTGTTGTCATTCTACATGCCCACAAAGAAGGAAATTGTTGCAATTTCGGGCCTATAAATACTTGCCCAACCATTCATTGTTGGATAACCTTGAGCAATTTGTTTCTTGCGAATTTGAGAGCTCCATTATTCATTATCTTAGATGCTATGTTATTCTTTGTTGCTGCATTTTACCATTTTGCTGAGTATGTGAAAATTAGAAGCTTTTATTAGCCATTGTCAGTTGATTGTGCTAAATCCCTTTTAAACTTTGAGAAGAGTGATTCTAAAACTGAGGTAAATTCTTAGAGGAGTGCATTTAGTGAAGAGAAACTTGAAGAGATCATCACAGCTTGAGAAACTTGCAAAGCAGCATCTCCATTTGGAATTTTGGAAGTTGCTAAAGGAGTGTCAAGAAGAGCAGTGCTGGAAGAAAGAGCTTAAAGTATCAGGCATGATATCTATTTTATAATTCTTGTTTGAAATGCTGCTTTCTCTTATTCTTGTGTTTGATGATTGTAATTAGTTCATGGAGAATTAGAAATGTCTTGATAAACTTTCATTGCATTGAAGGGAAAATGTGAGGAATTTCATTGTATTTAAAGGGAAAATGAATAAGGGTAAACGCATAAGGGAATTCAATGCATTTTAATGGTAGAATGTGTTGTACCCAAACCAAATTTTTTGCTTCATCAAGGCATTTTGCATTTTAAAGTCTAAATCTTGCTAATTTGATGTAAAACACAGTTTTGGGCAATGTCAAGCATGGAGTAGTTGTCAATAGTTTGTCAGTCAAAGTTAGTTATATTGAACAAAACCTGAAGCAGAGGCTCAAAATGAAGATCTTCACGACGAAGGAGCATCTCATGACGACATTTCATATTGCAGACGGTATTTTCAATGATCGAAGCAGAGTTTTTAAAGATCAAATCATGGAGATTTCTCAGAGGAAAAGCCCAAAAGCGCAAGTATAGCTCAGGGGCGCCCAACTTGTTGGAGGTCAAGATCTTGTCTAAAATGCTCAAGCATCCAGTCAATCTCTTCAGAATTAGTCTGGCTATCCGTTGAGCTATCCAGCGAGGCGTTCCGAGAACCACAGCTCCGGCAATCAGCAACAGAAGTTAAAATCCCTAAATTTTAGGAGATGAGAAATTTGTCTTTTCCAGGCAAAAGCGCGCCTCTAGCTTGAGGGCGCCCATCTTGAAGCAGGGGTAAATCTCGACAGTTTCGATGCCGGATGCAGTCAATTTGTTCACAACTAGTTCGCTTATCCGACGAGATATCAAGCGAAGTCATTCGACTCTCAGAGTTCAGGCGGCAGTCGTCCAAAGATCGCTTAAATGGAGTTTTCACGTTTCGAGCTTCTGTTTATGCCCAGTGCAAGTACAGGCCAGGGGCGCTGGCTTAAAGGACCCTCCAAATGGCATTATTTGCGCAGAATCTTCATAACATCGTAGTATTCTAGCCGGCTCCGCAACGCATCATTCACTTTCGATCCGACGTTCCGGTGGTTGTGGCGGAGATTCTACCAAGCACGTAATTTTTACGGGCGGACCATCAAATGATTTTCGTGTATTTCCACGTTCAAGGGCGCTAGCCTTTAGGCCTGTCGATGAGCCCGTTCGCGTTCGATCTTCACGACTATTGAGCGTAATCAATTTATCTTTCCAACGAGCATAGCCGTCAGCCTTCAGCATTTGGCAGTCGCTCGTGCGTGCGAGGTCTTTGGTGTCATCCTACAAAGTGAGGATGTCCAGAAAATGGCTAAGTCTGGTAGCGGTAAACATAAATAAAATACGCACTGGAGTTTTTGAGGTCTTAGAAGCAGTTTTCTTGCCTCAATACCTCCAGGGACTTCTCTTAAGGGCCCTTCTGGCTGTCCGTTAAAACAGATACTGCCTGAATTGGGTCATCCAAGCTCCAGTTATCAGCAGTCAAAGTAGGGTACTTGGATGGAAGTTTGATTTTCGTCAAAATAACACCAGTGCAACCTAGAGCCAGGGGCGCTTTTGTTTTTAAGGCCCTTAACATAGCTTTGAGTGTCATAGATACGGCCCGTTGGATAAGAATGTCTTGATCATGTAGTAAGCCCGTCTCGTGTCGAAGAGGTTCACGTTTGCGGCAGCAGCTATCTGAAGTGTCAACGACGGTTTAGGAAAATGGCTAAGTCTGGAACCGTAAAGCAATTTAATCAGGTGCGCCTAATTTTTCAAAGGGGTTAAACGATGGATTTTACAGTTGTATCTCCAGCAGACATTTCTTCCTTGTTCAGTAGGCTTTCCGATGAATTCTTCAGAACAGTCTCAGCATCACCCGGTCATCCGGAAATCAGTGTCGAAGTTGGCCAGTCGTGACAGTGCTGTCAGCTATTAAATAGGGAGTTAGTAAAAAAATGAAGTATCTTGAGCAAATGGACGCCTATGTGCTTAAGAGATGACTTTTCGGAATCAGTAAAGTCAAACGATGAATCTCATAGCTTCAACCAGTTTGTCAACTGAAGTTCAAAATATGCTTGTTCAGAAATGGTGATTTTCTATTTTTAGCGCCATTGCATGATAATAAGTATTTTATTATTATTTTCAAATTTGAACTTCTAGTCACTGGCAGTTGAACTGAAAGGCAACCAATCAGAGGATTTCTATTCTGGTTAGGGTTTATGAATTCTTGCGGTCACAATTTAGTGCGAATTTCTTCTTATTTATACATGGCGCCATCTTCATTGTTGTTCACAAAGCTTTCAAGAGAAATTCGATTTTCATTAGGGGCAAATTCATCCTTGAGTGAAATCCGTGATTTTCAATTACAAGTTCATATCTTCAAAGAGAAATCAAAGTTTATTAAATTCAAAGCAAATTCAAGATAAATTCGTATTTCTTCAAGAAGAGAAGGGCGCATATCTTTAAAGCAAATTAATTCAAAGCAATTCGCAATTCCTTGATTTTCAAAGGCGTATCTCAATTCACATAAGCAATTCGCAGTTCTTCAGAGATTCAAAGGCGTATTTAACAATCAAAAGGCGAATCCTCAAATTCAAATCAAATTATAAAATTCGTATTTTCTTCAAGGAAATTCGAATTTCTTCATATTTAAAAAGGCGCAAATTTCAAGAGGAGAAATTCGTGGTTTTCAATTCCAAGGCGAATTCTTCCAGTTCAGAGGCAAAATCTTCATCAATTCACAGAGGCGATTTTTCCTAATTAATCTTTTTGCAGATTCAAGTTCACAAATATCAGTTGTTTGAAGAAATCTTGGGCGATTTTCACAGAAGAAGGCTTCAAAAAACGTCTTTTTCATCCTTTCAATCACAGATTTCTCACAAAATACAAATTGCATGTTCCTGAAATTGGCGAATTTGGCAAGTCTCAGTATCTGGATCATTCTTATATAGTTTTCTCGAGTTAAATTTGTGCGTTTGATTTTTCATGAATTTTTAGCTTCAGAACATTCGTTCTCGAATTGCTAATTTTCTCAAGTGGAAAATCTTTGTACAATCAAGTAGAAGTTGAATTTTCGCAAATCTGACGTTCTGGGTTGTCTTAGAATCCTTTTCTGGACAAAACCCATATCTCGGATTTTTCGCTGAAAATAATTCTTCAAAAGGCTATTTTTAACTCTCACAGGCTATTTTTAGCTTTCCAGAAATTTTGTCAGAATATAGTCAAGTTCTGATCCAGCAGGGCAAAGTTTTGAGTGCAGTTCCACTCAACTTTCGAATCTGAGGACCAAAGCCGTCCCTTACCGCGATTTCCGTAGAGTTGGTTGAGACAGATCTTCACAAAGTATTACAGAGCGGTGTAGACCCGATTAAAGATCGGAAGTTCAATCATTGAATATTGGCTGATGCAGTTTTACTAGAGGCGGCTTCCATACCTATCTCCGATGCCTTTGTATTGAATTAAGTGATGTGCGCATTAAGCATTACAATTCTACTTCGTGAGATAGAGGTGTCGGTTATGGACGGGTCATTTGCAGTCTCAAACCTTTTGGACATCGAAGGAGTTTTTGGCATTCCTCAACACTAGAAACTGACCTAGTTGTTTCTATGGAGGCGGTGTCGCGCGAGGCATTTGATGCTGATGTGGACAAGTGTCGGAAAAGAAGATGGCGGAAAAGATGGATTTAAAAGAACAAGCAAAGAGCAGTTACTTAAACAATGTGAATTACAGCGGTGAATACAAGGATGAGTATGCGATTCTAATCACACTCCTGAATCGTGTCTCAGGTCAAGAACATGCAAATGTTTTCCAGCCTTTGATGTATTACATTATTGGTCGCATCATTTCTGGGCAGGAGCATTATGACTGGGCATCCTTCATCAGTGACATTCTCCACAGGCAGATCACCGGTTTCTTAGTTGCCCATGAGTTTCACATGTGTTCATATCTCGTGTACTTGATCGCTTATCAGGGTCAGTTCCGAGGACTTAACACCGTGGGCATCCTCAGTGTTCAGAAGGTTTATCAGTATTATGATCAACTTGAGTTCAC